>JAKUCV010005291.1:0-49323 GCA_028386065.3 Turnera subulata
TACTTGCCTTCATTTGTAGCTCTGCTGTTCCCAACATATTGAGCAACTCGGACAAGGATTTGTCAAGATGGTTCATGTTGAAGTTCATGACAAATTGGCCGTAGCTGTCCGGCAACGATTGCAGGATTAAGTCTACAGCCATCTCCTTTGGCAAAGGAAATCCGAGACCCTCAAGGCTCTCAATGAATCCGATCATTTTTAGCACATGAGGTCTCACGGGTGATGATTCGGCCATCCTACATTGGAATAAGGCTTTAGAGGTCTCATACCTCTCATGCCTAGCTTGCTCTTGAAAGAACATCTTAAGGTGTTCGATCATATCGAACGCCCCCATTTTCTCGTGTTACTTCTGAAGCCCCGAGTCCATGGTTACCAGCATCAAACATGCTATATCCAATGCATCATCGAGATGCTTCTTATAAGCATCCCGTTCTGCCCTGGGTGCAGAAGGCGCCGGTTCAATCGGAACTGGCCCTTCAAGGACATACAGCTTCTTTTCTTGTTTGAGGACAATCCTCAAATTGTGATACCAAGATAGGAAGTTATTCCCATTCAGCTTGTCCTTCTCAAGGACAGATCGCAATGATAGTGTACCTGTGTTTTGTGCCATGGTAATTCTACAACAAAGATCAACTCACACAAATAAGAATCATGCATACATAAATCATTTAACAAGGAATTTAATTAAATGATGCTCCTACTCAGAATCAGTAAAATGATAACAAGTAGGCCAAGATCCACATTTCACTACAACATAAGTCAGCTAGGGCTGATCACCTACATCATAGCTATTTAGGTAGACAACTTTTGTCAATTACATCTCTATGCAACTCTTGGATAGTTGAGTGAACAACACCTTGTTCAAGTCTATCTCATAGACATTCCTCAACCCTTGCCTCTAGGTTCTTAATCCTATTAAGGTAACCTAGTTAAGTCCACACCCACAACAAACAATCGGGATATTACAATTATCCTCTCGAACCTTGCTAGGATAAACATAGGCACCTTGCTAGGGCAAAACCTACCTAATGTTGATCTAAGCAATGATTAGTGCTCATCATGGAAGGCAACTAAGAACTTAATATATTTCATCAACATATGTTCATACATCTCATGCATAGAAACATTTAATCATACATTGATGTTAAGCAAATTTGAAAACAAATGCAAGTGAACATCGATGTTTTCACAAAAACATCGATGTTGTGACAAGTAAACATCGATGTTTAAACTTAAACATCGATGTTGTGAAAGTCCAACTTTCCCAACAAATTGGCAGTAGCTCAAAAACATCGATGTTTGCAATTTCAACATCGATGTTTTGAGTGCTTGAACTCCAAACCATTTGGCCGAGTCTCAAAAACATCGATGTTGGACATTACAACATCGATGTTTTGAGTACCCTTAAAGTTCAAAATTTGGCAGTAGCATAATAACATCGATGTTGGATTGGAACATCGATGTTTAAACTTCTTGAACCTTATAACATCGATGTTGTAAAAACAAACATCGATGTTTTCCGAGTTCTGGAAATTTATTCAATTTGGCCGAAGCAAAATAACATCGATGTTGTCACTTACAACATCGATGTTGTTGAGCACCTGCATGAGAACATCGATGTTTTGTCACACAACATCGATGTTTTGAAGATTCGGCCGATTCTAGCTTCATCTAAACATCGATGTTGGTGACACAACATCGATGTTTTGAAGGTTCGGCCAATCCTCAAGCCATGCCAACATCGATGTTTGGTCACACCAACATCGATGTTTTGGCCATACAACCCTTGAACGACAATCGTTCAAAACACAAACCGACACTCGGTTTTCATTAATCGAACTCTTCGATCTACTACCATAAACACCTCAATTGATATCTCATACCAATCAAGAGCTTGTCAAAACACTTTTGACAAATCAACATGCATATCTCATATACTCAATTGAACACAATATGGCATGATCATGCTATATCACATAAAACATATCATGCATATTTACTCAAAACATACCAAACCTATGCACATATTTGCATGGCAAATCATATATACCAAAACAAAACTTAGCATATCATTTGATAACCACAAAACACATCATATTCAAAATCACCTAGCATATCACATATACAAGTTGATTCCTACACATGCTTAGATGATCATATCACATATGCATCATTTACACGGTCTAAGAGCGTCACAAGTTGCTCCGCTACCACTGTAAGTTTCCCTAGGCTATATGACATTCATATAAAAGCGGATATATGCAGCGGAAGACAAGGGAAACAACCAAGAACACATGTGAAGCTAGTAAACCGTATAACAATTTTTACTTACTTGTAGTGTTAGGATCTTTCACCTAAGCCGGAAACCGAATCAGTAAGAGCAAGAAGAAGACCTGCTCCTCTACGGTATCCACACGAACCGTGATAGCTTGGAATCGTCCCACGAAACAAGCTTCGAGCTCCCCGGACTGAAGTGCTAGCAACAAAACCGGGGCTGTGTGTAAGGTGTGTTTTAGCTCTTCCTTTCTTTCTCAAAGAAGAAGAGATATTGAGAGGATGTGTGTGTTTGTGTGTGGACTGAAAAACCAGCTCAAGGAAGGAGAAGGGAGCAGCAAAAACGTTCAGCCAAGCCTCACTTAGGTAGTGAATGATCTGATCATTCAAACCAAGTGGAGACACAAGGTAGTGCAAGCAATGGCCTACCACCTTTGGCCCATCACCCACTAAACCATATCTTAGACAAGATAATGTAGCTCCCATCATTCTTTCCAGCACAACACACACAACACTCCACTCATGTCTGATCAATCATTATTGATCCAAAACCGGCCCTGGTTCAACCATGGTCCAACCACGGTTCAACCACGGTCCAACCACACCCGGTCCAACCATGGTCCAACCACGGTTCGACCATCTGCTCGAATCATCGGTTCTATGTGTGTGACCCTGTAGGCACTTGTAACGTCCGGCAATGATTGTAAAATCTCATTTTACAATCATAAACAAAGAGCGGCGTCTAGCAACACATCATTGCTACCCGAACGACAAGATCAGAACTGATTCACTATGCCTCGGAATATGTCATCGTCCTATCGTCCCATCATCAAGATTAGACCGAGACATGGAAACGTCAATCTCGTATATGTCTAATCTCGGTTTCTTGATCCTCGAGTTAACTGTATAAAACGGATACCCGTGATATCATCATATCACCCTATCCGAGCATGGCCATGCATTTAACAGTTCAACTCTATCAAGAAACCTACTCGATAATATACCCGTTATATAGGTCGGACGAATCCCCTCTTGATCAATCAAAACCCACTACATACTCGTCATATACCCGATGATTACCCTTATGTCCACCCAGTTACGGATGACTAGGAATAATATCAAAGTACATGATTCATATGTTGGATACCTTGACGATCTCAGGTCGGAGGACAATCACATCTATAAGAAACGCTATCGACATACATATAACGTTCCATGTAGCGTTCTTATGTGGGTCGGTCCGGTCAACAAGATCCCCATCTTGTACCCGTATGTAGAATTCGTAACTCATACAATCCTCAACATACGCTAGTCTTATTTTATTATTACAACCCAACCATAATAATAAACGACTAGGGACTTTTAAGAATATACATATCAAATACATATACACTAGGGTTATATATATGTGCAAGCGATTATCTCATAATCATATATATAGGCATAACCTCAAATATGTATACATGAATACAATCATCCATAGATTGGCTTTTGGGCATATTACTAACACCTTCCCTAAGGTATTTCAATATGTCTTCATACCAAAATTGATCCCAAAGTTCGTGAGGAGTTAAAGAAGAATGGTCTTTGCTTCTATTGCCGAGAAAGTTATGTTCCAGGGCATCGCTGTAAGCAGAGACAATTTTTCTCATTGGAGGTTGGGGGTGATAGTGATGGCGGTGATATTGAGCTCTCTAGGGAGGAATGGTTATATTCTGTTCAAAGTTTGAAAGATGATGAACTCACTTCATTTGCTCATGAACTCTCTACATTTTCCTTGTCTGATTCTTTGGGGGGTAAGCGCATGCGGAACAGAGTACTTCATGGAAAGAAAATTCTGTATGCTTTAGTGGATACTGGAGCTTCGTTCTCTTATCTAGATTCAGGGACAACAAGGCGCTTGGGGTGTTTGTTATCTCCTATTTCTCCCCAACAAGTGGTAATTCCAAGGGGTAGTAATTTGCATTGTGACTCTATGTGCAAGCAGTTTTCTTGTTGATTAAGTGGTAAGCCCTTCAATCTGGATTTATATGTTGTGGATATTGGTGGGTATGACTTGGTTTTAGGCACCGATTGGTTGGAATCCTTAAGAGACACTATGTGGAACTTTTCTAAATTGCAGATTAAATTCTGGATGCGTGGACAAGAAGTTACAATTCATGGGGTACTGGATTCACCATTGACGCAAATTGATGCGGAGCAAATGACTCAAATGTTGAATAACCCGAGCCAATTGGTTCCCATGCAGTGCTGTAACACTTTTACCTTCTTCCGCACCAACTGAAGTTACTATTGCTGTTCCAAAAGATATTACGGTTTCATCATCCTCACTTTCTGAAACTGATGCTCTCCAACCTCTCTTGGCTGAATATGTTGATTTGTTGGAGGAGCCAAACTCGTTTCCACTGCATAGAGGTCATGAGCATCGCATCACCTTGGAGGAGGGCACGTCTCTAATAATCTACGCCCTTATAAACACTCCACTATCTAGAAAGATGCCATCGAGAAGATGATTAAAGAGTTGCTAGCCACTGGAATTATTCAGCCTAGTAACAGTCCTTTTGCATCACCCATCATTATAGTTAAAAAAAAAATGGCTCATGGCAGATGTGCATTGATTATCGCACCCTTAATAGCAAGACAATGAAGGACAGATTCCTGATTCCTGTAATTGACGAGTTGATGGATGAATTACATGGGGCTGCAGTGCTCACTAAACTGGACCTTCGTTCTGGTTATCACCAAATAAGAATGGAACCTAAAGATATCTACAAAACAGACTTTCGGAGTCACGAAGGTCATTGGAAGTTCTTGGTCATGCCTTTCGGGTTGACTAATGCCCCGACGACATTTCAGAGTCTCATGAACAAAATTTCCAGGGAATATCTTCGACAATTTGTCCTCATTTTTTTCTATGTTATTCTGCTATATAGCACTAACATGGAGCAGCATGTGCATCACTTATGGGCAATATTTGATATCCTGTGCACTAATTCTCTATTTTTGATGCATAGTAAGTGTGTCTTCAGCACTCCAAGGGTGGAATATCTGGGACACTTCTTCAAAGGGTGTGGAGACTGACCCTAAAAAAATATCTGCAGTGCAGAAGTGGCCGATACCTACCTCATTAAAATAGCTGCAGGGTTTCCTGGGCTTGGCGGATTATTAGAGGAGGTTTATTCAACCGTTTGGGTTATTGCTCGCCCATTACATAAGCTGACTAAAAAAGATGCTTTTTTGTGGACTCCTTCAGCTCAAACAACCTTTGATACATTTAAACAAGCCTTAAGTATAGCCCCTATGCTCGCTCTTTTGGACTTCAACAAGAATTTTGTGATTGTGACGGATGCCTCCAGTGTTGGTCTGGGAGCTATTTTGATGCAAGATGATCACCTCATAGCATATGCTAGTCGAGCCTTGTCCGAAAAACATCAATCTGTATCCATGTACGAAAAGGAGTTGCTTGCGGTTCTGTTTGCCGTGGAGAATTTGCAGCAATATTTGCTTGACAGACACCTCATAATCCGGACTGACCATCGTAGTTTGAAGTACCTCCTAGAGCAAAGGTTGACTTCAGTTATCCAATCAACTTGGTTAGCGAAACTGTTAGCAATGGATTGTGAAATAATATATAAACGAGGCCAAGACAATGCAGTTGCTGATGCCTTGTCTAGGGTTTCAGGTTCTACTCTATTCTCCATGTTAGTAGCTGATTTGAATTCTACCTTATTACAAGATATTAAGCAGAGTTGGAACACTGATGGGTTACTGGTCGCTAAGATTTAGACCATGGAAGAATCGGGAGTTGATATGCTAGCCAAGTTTTCGTGGATTGATGGGTTGCTGGGGCGCAAAGGGAAGCTTGTGGTAGGTGATGGTGTTAGGCTGCAACAACATATTATTGAGCTGTTTCATGCGAGTTTATGGGCTGGACATTCAAGGGTTACCCCTATGGTCAAGCGACTGAAAAGTTTATTGTGGTAAATGGGCCTTAACAAGCATGGGCGGGAGTTCATTCGCTGCTGTGTTGTATGTCAGCAAAACAAGTATGAACGAGTCTCCTATCCGGGTCTACTGCAACCTCTTCCTCCTCCGAAATCCTTATTCACTCACGTGACTATGGATTTTATTGAAGGCCTACCCAAGTCTAATGGCAAAGAGGTGATTCTGGTAGTTGTCGATAGGTTGACGAAGTATGCCCACTTTAGTGCACTTCCACATCCGTATTCTGCAGTTATGCATTGCACAAGAGTTCCTGGATTTGGTGGTGAAATTACACGAAATGCCGTAGGTGATAGTGTCCGATAGAGATGTAGTGTTCTTGAGCCAATTTTAGAATGAGTTATTTAGGGTGCTTGGGGTTGACTAGCACTACTCTTCTTCCTATCATCCACAAACGGATGGACAAACTGAGGTTGCGAATCGTGGCCTTGAACAATACCTCAGATGTGCTACTAGTTCTAAGCCCAAAGAATGGACTAAATGGCTTATCACTCTAGCTTGCAATGCACTCCATTCCTGGCTTCGTGTGGGAATGCACCCCATGTGCACATTCTTTACTTACCGGGGGATTCAGACAATGAAGTGGTAGATCGTACACTTCTTGATCGTGAGAATACTATAGAATTATTGAAGCAACAACTCTTGAAGGCGCAAGGAAGAATGAAAAGACAGGCTGATAAGCAGCGAACTAAAAGAGTTTTTAATGTGGGCGGATGGGTATTCTTGAAACTTCAGCCTTATCGACAGTTGTCTATTCACAGGAGAGTGAACCAAAAACTATCTCCAAGGTATTTTGGACCCTATAAGGTGCTGGAACGAATGGGAGAATTGGCATATCGATTGCAATTACCGGTTGGAACTCAAATTCATGATGTATTCCATGTGTCCCAACTCAAATCAGCTCCAAGACCTGTCTCTGTAGGTTCCAATGATTTGCCCTATTTTATGGAAAAGAGGGTACGAATGCCTGCTGCGATCTTGGAAAGGAAACCTGCTAGGCGTGGGGGTGTAACTGTCACCAAGTGGTTGATTCATTGGCTGGGATGTTCTCCTAAAGAAGCTTCTTGGGAGTGGTCAGATGATATAATGTCATGTTTCCCTGAGTTTGTTGGTTAAGAGATGCAAGGGAGACAGTAGGAAATGTCTGATCCTCCTGTGTTCATTCTAAATTTTTCTTTCTCTTTTAGTATCTGCTGCTGTGAGTTTCTTTTTTCAGTTTTTGTGCTGGCTGTTATGTGTTTGAATGGCTTGGCTTCATTTTCTCAAGGGGGTATTGATACGACACCGTTTGTATTAAGTGTTTCCGTATCGTATTAGTGTTTAGCTTGTTTAGCAAACTACAAGTCATAGGCCGTCGGGTTATAGTACTGAGATACAAATACTGTTGGGAAAGCACTGTGGAAACGATTATTGGATTTGATCAATAGAATTCTCTACACAATTACTTAGAACCCTAATTCTCTCTACTTTCTGTATTCAATACTTCTGCATCTTCACAATAGACTGAATTAGTGTATCACCAACACAATAAGGTAATAAGAAATAAGGCGAGGGCTTGAACCGATTGAGTCAAGGCTCGCCTCGGCCTCACGCGTGATGAATTAGGGGAGTGGAGTGGAGGTTGGAGGTCTCGCCGCCGTCGGTAGGTCGCATTGCCGACCTTCTCCTTTCCCTTTTCCTATTTGCTTCCCCTGTTTCTCTTTATTTTTTTATTGCCAACCTTTGATTATTGTTCATCGGGCTTTTTTTAATTGGAGCAAAATCAATTGGGATGAATATTTAGTGAACATTTCGTATGTGTTTTTTTGCACAAAGGAGGGGGAGTTTGATAAGTACGTGGGAGTGATAGCCAAGGAGAGAGGAAAGTAGGGTGAGGCCAGCAACATCCTAGGTGGAGAGGGAGCAGTGGCTAAAGGGAGAAAAAGAAGAGATGGGGAAAGGGAGTAAAAGCAGTAGCAATACCAGATTGGGGATGACAGCTACAACGGATTGGGGATGGAGGTGTGGAGGCGAGTAAAGGTTTAATTTTTTTTATTTGTTTGTGTATTTTTTGGAGAAAAAAACTTGACAGACAAGATTGCGACAGGTGGCATACATTTGTATTATCTGTTAACCAAACCAACAAAAGCACATGCATTGATAAAGGAAGTGGTTATTTGAGTTAAGTTGAAAATTCAGGTGGTCAATTGATGAAAAAAATAAATTCAAATAGTGAGTCAAAAATAAACTAGAAATTAGGGGGTCAAAATATAATTAACTCTACTTGTGGTTTGATTGGAAAGAATGGTGCCAAAAACAATTGGTGGTAAAGGAGGAGTGTATGGCAGTGGTGGAATAAAGAAGGGAAAGTGAAGAAAGTGATGGTTGTGGTATGTGGGTATGGGAGAATGGAGCTGGAGGGGGGCAACCTTCAAACCAAAAGGCAATACCGTCCATTGATATTGTGCGCATCAGGGACGCAGAACGCCGTTTTGGGACGATCTTCTCGATGAATTCCTAGCTGCCAAAATCCTGCTAGCCCATAAGTGAGTCTACACATGCTAAGCTTCTACGAAGATACATCCGTCTACTAACCACAGTTTCAAACCCATAAAGGCATCCATGACTAACCTACCAGAAGACTGCAAGTGCTCCATCATACCTTGCATCTGTCCTAACAACATCCAAGGGGTAAGTAAGTGTTTGCCTAGACGATAGTCATAGGATGACACAATGAAGATTATATAAGAAAAAAGAAAATCCCAACTGTATCCTCCCAATTGTATAATATCATACATAACAAAAATCTTCCCCATACTAAAAGTAACCAAAGTAAGTCGGTTACTTGGTCAAGAAAAAGACCAAATTTTTTTCTTTTCTTTTTTCTTTTCTCCGACACCAAAGTCGGTTACATTGTTTTTCTTCAAAAACCAACGTCCGTCACATTGAGAAAGAAAGACAAATCCATATTAAAACCGGATTTAACTTTTGGGTTATATATATAGGGACCAGGCTTAACATAATTAAAGCGGTGTAAAGCCAATCCCTACAAGGAAGGAGGAGGAGCATAATCACAAGTAAGTACTCTAATTCCCTGTATAATTTATTATTTTTTTCTATTCCTGTATCTCGTGTAGTTTATTTCCTTGTAAAGAAAAGAAAAAAAGGGAGAGGGCTCTGTTACATATAACTTATAATAGCCAAAGGAAAACCGTGAACATCAATGTGGATTTTTATTGTAGCATGTGAAGATTTATCTGGGGAATAAAGAAAAACAATGGTGGGATTGGTATATAGGCCATATTTTGCGATGATGGGACATATAGATTACTTTCAGTTTGGTTTAGCTTGACATAAATAATTTAGAAAAAGAGAAGGGAGATAAAAGAAGTTATTGCTCCAGATTAGGGAGATAATATATATATATATGTTTCATCAAAAAAATATATATATATATATAACATGTTCTTACCTTTCTTATATATATACGTCTGTGATGATGTTGATTAAATCAAATTTGTGTCCAAGACTTGCTTTACTATATGTCATCGTGTAAAACGAAAATCAAACTTGAATTTGTTTATGATTTTTATTTTGTTCTTCCTTCTATTTTACTGGATTTTTTTTTGTCAATATTTTACTGGATTTGATGAAAAAGAATCGTGGGATTAAAAATTATCCAACTTGTTTAATTTGCATGTGGCTAGAACCTTTTAGAATGCAGATTTTTCTATGTTTATGAATTGAAAATGGATTTCCCACCAAGCATTCACCATAAATTATTAAGATGCATTCCTCTATAAGATTTTTTGCTTACTGTTTTTTCTTATGGCACCATGTTATATTATGAAGTACGTACGAGAAAATTAAATTAAAAAAATCTGCCTTCGATGACATGGTTTTTTTTTTTCACAGTGGTATTTTTTAGTTGATCATTGTTCAGTCCTATATTTTTATATGTATATGGGGTCCTCCATAAGCTTAAAGACATTAATTAGTTTTTTCGTTCCTAATAGGCGGCCTTGGTCCTCTAAGTCCCTTAATTAGCTTCATCTTGAACCTGTGGATATCGTCTCTCTTTATATGGTTTTTTCCTTTTTGATGATTATCTCTTTCTATGGTTATAAATTAATTAATGAAATTTCTATTCAATAAGTTATAACATTGGTTACTTTTGTTTCGATGGATCAATATTAAGCATTGCTGTTCTTTTTCCAATTAATTTAGCTATATAATCACTAAATGCAGTAAGTTAAATGTGTATTAACTTAGATTTCAACAGGACATTATTGAGAACTTATTTGCTTTATAATTATGTTGGCTATAGTTGAAATTAAGAATGGAAGGTGACATTACAGAAGAGCAACAATCAAGGCATAGGCCTCCTGAGCTTGGATCAAGTCCATGGCTAATTTATGCTCATGGAGAAGACTTGCATAACCAAGTCTTCTACAACTTGTCGGAAAGAAGATACCATGTCAGAAGAATTGCCGAGATGCAACAAAAGGAGATTTTGACCAGCTTATATGGTTGGCTCCTTCTCTTGGATGTAAGAACTAGAGATTTAACTTTGTTAAATCCTAGCTCTATGCAGAAGATTCAACTTCCCCCCTTCATCAATTCTTTGCACAAGCATTTCTGTTTCCTACTCTCACGCCCTCCCGATGATCCCAACTCAATTGTTATGTGTCTTAAAAAGGACAAGGCCCAAATTGTCATGTTTTGCAAGCCTGGTGATCTTGAATGGACCTCACCACCTCACTTGAATTTCAATGGTGAAGGAGATGGAGATGATGACGAGGATGATCGCAATGATGATGATGCTGCTGATGATGAGGACGATGAGGATGATCAGAATGATGATGATGAGGAGGAGGAGGAGGAGGAGGACGATGATGATGATGAGGAGGAGGAGGAGGAGGATGACAATGATGATGAGGAGGAGGAGGAGGAGGAGGAAGAGGATGATGATGACGATGATGATGATGAGGAGGAGGAGGAGGAAGAGGATGATGATGATGAGGAGGAGGAGGAGGAGGAGGATGATGGTGGTGGTGGTTTCCATTTTGCAGTCATTTGCAAGGGAGAAATTTACATTCAGACCAAGGATGATAGGTTATTTGCAATCAAGGTTGAGGATTATCATGTTAAATTGTTGGATTTGAAAGTAAAGTTACCAAAACCAAGGCGTAGACTAAACTTTGGCTATACAAAGGTTTTGGTTGGATCATCCGATGACTTGTTTGTGATTCTTCCATATTCCATTGGTCGATATGGTAAACAATTTGAGATTTTCAAATTGGATTTGGAGAAGAAAGAGTGGAGCAGTGTAGAAAACCTAAGTGGTCATGCAGTTTTCTTCAATGATCATCGTGGCTTTATTGCTCCAACATCCAGTGAGAGTGAGGGCTCCGTAATAAGAGACAATAGAATCTATATCACGCAGCCTGATGATCCATATCTCTACGAGTATGATATAAAAGAGAATAGTGTAGAAATTTCTTTACCTTGCCCAAACCTCACTAAAAATTTCCCTGAGCCGATTTGGTTTTTGCCTTAAGTTAATATTGTCTTGATACCTATTGATCATACAAGATATATGACTAGATATGTCTACGCGGTTAATATGTTATAGCCTGTAAACCATTCTTCTTCTTCTTCTTTTCTGTTTTCTCCTATCTATTGATATTTCAAAAGTGTGCTCTTCTTTTCTATCTTATGTTGCTTAACTAAACATTTATACCAAGCTCACAAAACTGCTTGAGGATTTCATTCAGTTTCAGGATTTCAAGTTTGGTTTTTCTTGGCTGCATTTGGAAGTAACTAATTATATTTATTAATTCGCTTTCTTTCTTTATTTTTTTTTTACACGTAAATTTTATTTATTTTTAATGGTTAAGATAGTACACTATTTTTCTCTAACATTACAAAGTCATTATATAAGGATAAATAATCGACGTTTCTTTTTTATATATATTTTATACTTTCTCAAAATAATTTCTGTAACCTTTTTATTACTTTCTTAATTATTTAAGTTTACTTTTTCATATTCAACCCTTTTTCCAACAAAACTTATATTATTTGTTATTTGTTTTTTCAAGAACTTCTATTACTTGGATTAATGCAATTTTTCATCCCCGTATTGTTTCATTGTATTTTTAACCGAATTATTAAAAATCCGTCACGACCAAAATCAACAAAATGAGTAGTCGATCACCTACAATTGAAATAAAAGGGCTGAACTGACCAATCAAATAAAACACAAGAGCTAAATTTGGAGTTTAAACCGATAATAAATCGAATTCTTAGCTTTTTAAGAATATAATCCTTTTGCTGGTTCTTTCTTGCTCCAGGACAAGTGATATTTGCCGAATGCCATATTGAAGTGGCAATTAATATGGTTGCTAGCTAGCTCCTTTAGGTGTTTTTTGCATAATGCTCTCCTCTATATTACTTATATATATGATATTGATAGTGGATGTTCTGGATTACTTGTAGAACCTTGCGTGGTGTGTTGTATCCGCCATATTCGGTTCTACATATCTAATGAGATTTAATGACTAATCCAAAGAAAAATTGAATAAAAATAGGACGGAAGTACATATATATGTTGTTTTAATCTTGATCTCCTCAAAACTAAAATTCAGAACAATAAATGGAGTAGTACATTAACTGGTGATAAGTATCAAAACTACAGAATAGAAATCTGTACAACAAGATTGAGAATTTACATGAGGAGGGATGCTGTGGAAAAATTAGGTGAAGAGCAAGACCTAAACAGAATTGTCCTTACTAGTCTTCTAGTAAGTGCAGAAACATGTTAGAAGCGGAAGCATATTGTCAGTCAAGTTTCCATCCAGAGCTGATTTCGTGCTAGCAATAACCAGGGAGAAAGTACCATTATCATTTCAAGAATAAGAAACTGTTGCAAAAGGTCATTCGTTCTGTCTGTTCCAGTGGATTTGAGGAAAAAAAGGTTGTCACCCGTGCCGGCACATACTCAGTAATCTCTTTGGAACGCAATGGCCAAATCAACCGCACAGTATTTTGCGAATTGCATGGCTTGATGAGTCATCTCAGTAGCAGCTAAGCGAGTTAAGAGTCAGTTCATTGAAGGAATTGACGGATGGACCCTGGTTAGACAACAACCAAATAAGTGAAACTTAACTGTGATAGGAATTGTGAGTAAATATCAGTTTCGAGTTTCTACTCGAATGGACTGCATGATGTTATTTTGGTTAAGGAAAGGATCCAAGCGCTGCAGCGTTTTAGATATGAGTCACACAGTATTCCACCCAGCTGTCTTCTCGACTCCCATTGCCATCATCATTTCTCTTGCCCTCTCTGCCTCCTCCCACATTCCAATAGAATCATACACGTTGGAAAGAATTATGTAATATCCATCATTCTGTGGGTCTGATTCAATGGCACGCTTTGCAATTTGAATTCCTACCTCAATCTGGTTATGAATCTTACAACCATCTGGACAGATGGGCATTGGTGAAACTAGTTTTTGAGCTTCCTGCAGATCACCAAATCTTCCAAGAATACCCACCATACAAGCATAGTGTTTCAGATTGGGTTCCAGAAAATGGCATTGTTGTTTATCAAACAGATATTTCCCTTCTGCAACAAGCCCTGCATGAGCACAAGCTGAGAGAAGTGCAAAGGAAGGTAAGGATATTTGGTTTAACATCTGACTGCTCCATTTGTTGAAAAACTTCTGTAGCATCTTTTGCATCTCCATGCATTCCATAACCAGAGATCATTACGGTCCAAGAAACATCTCTGTCCTTCATTGAGTTAAACAACTGTCTCGGCTTTTCAAGCTTCCCACATTTTGTGTACATATCGATCAATGCAGTAGCAAGAGACACTTTGAGCTCATAACCTCCTCTGATGAAAAGATGAACCATTTCTCCTTTCTCCAAAGAACGAAGATGAGAACAAGCTGAAAGCACAGTGACCAATGTTGCTGGATTAGGCTTCCAATTTGCTCAGATTATCTCATCAAACAGATCAATGGCCTCCATAGGCCATTCCAAGTACACAAGGAGATCATTGTATTCCATGTTACAATATCTTTCTTTTGTCCTCCAAAATATTGTCCATGCAGGACACAGATTACCATTTTTTCCATACATGTCTATGAGTGAGTTAAAGATGGAGACATCTTCAGCCATTGCCCTTTTAATTATCTGACAATGAAGAGAGCTAAATAGGTAGGTTGCCCCTACTCGAGAACATGAAAAAATCACAGAGACGATGCTGCTTGGATCAGCTTCCATGCACAGACTCTGTATCTTTCTAAACAGAGAGAAGCACTTCTCCGGTAATCCCATCTCAGTGTAGCCTGAGACCATAATGTTCCAAGACTCCTTATTCTGTTCACTTCCCCTGGAAAAGAGATTCTGGGCAGGGCCAGAAAGTCCAAATCTGCAATACATAGACAATACTGCATTGATCCATGGCGTAATTTCTCCTGATAATTAATCCATCAAACGCCTCTCCTTCACTCACCCTCATGCAATTACCAAAACCCAGTAACATGCAACATACAACTACCCCATCAGGATACACACCACTATTCTGCATAGTCCAGAAGAAATTTAAGCACTCAATGAATAACCCTAATCTCGCATGAACACTAATAACTGATGTCCAGGAGAACAGATCTTTGTCTTTTACTTCACAGAAAGAATGATAAGCTGCTTGGACATTCCCACACTTGGAATACATGGATAAAAGCGAGGACTTTACAACCTGAGAGTGCTCTAGTTCCGTTTTCACAGCTAAACAATGTAGACAGCTTCCTTCACCCAGAGGCACCCAAGTTTCCACAAGCTTGAAACCCACCTTCCAGGGTCCTGAAACTAGGCCTCTCAGCATCCCCACCAATTCTGTGCATCTCGCAAAGACTTTCCAGACCCTTCTCGCTCTCCCTGTTCTGTAGATACCCAACTATAAGCGCTGTCCATGACACCACATCTCTCACAGGAATTTCATCAAACATTAAGGACGCATGAAGGCTACGAGAATGTCTTGTTCACTCCAACCCAAACTCTTGAACAACTCAATCTTGTTGTTCCAGGTGGCCTCGCACACGCGCGCCATCGCTCCCACAACACGGACAGAAGCAAGAGACTCAGGATCAAACCCCATTTCCTTGGTAATCCTCACTGAATGGACGAGCCTTTGATGGTCTTGGGTTATGGGTCTTGGTGAAACCCAGAGAAGCTCTTGAGATGGAGGGATACCCTCTTTGGCCAAGAAATCAAGATTCTTTATCAAAGTTTGGCTGGGATAATTGGTCATGACTCTCGGGTGACGGGAAACAGCACTCACAAAACTTCTCGTCACTATCGAAATACGGCCTCAGGACCCTATAACACACCTTGAGATGAGACCCCAAGGACCTCCCCAGAAATTTGGGATTCTTCAGGATAAGCTCCAGCTGAAGCTCACCCGCAAAGCCGTTGGAGAATTCTCCGAAACGGAATGCTTCGGGGTAGTTTCCGTTGGATAATTCACCCGCAAAAAAAAAAAAAAAAAAACACGAACAGCTATAGAAACGGAATGCTTCGAGGTAGTTTCCGTTGGAGAAGTGGGATATGATGATGACGGAGTTCCATAGGAAGGTGTCTTCCTGATGGAGGGAGTGAAAGAGTTTGGTGGAGGAATGGGGCGTGGAAGAATGTGAAGCTGCTTCCGAGTAGTAATCAGAAGAAGAAGCTGAATGAACAGAAAGAAAGAGGCAATTCACTCATGCTCATATGCAGAAGAAGAAGAAGAAGGAAGACGAGGAAAACAGCAACGAATTAGGGGTTTGACTTGATGAAGAATAAGCATGGGAGAAAGTCATGTGATTCAGTCTAATAAAGAGTTCGAACTCGAAGCCAACACACTTGTAGCTGCATGACATGACATCTCCTAGGGATTGTTCTTCAATGGATGTTTGATCAGGTAGTGTTTCTTTACGACCCAAAAAAAATGAGATAGTGTTTCTCTTGTGCGTACTCCCATGAATGTGATATTGGAGTAGAAAAGTTAAGTACTCATCAAGAACTTGGATGAGGTGATCCATTTGACCTTTTCGCTATAATCAAATTACAAGTCTGTCTCCCTCGGTGACATCTCTTTATTTCCAAAGTTTTCTGTCCCTGCGATATTGCGGCAACGGAGAGGTGGGATTGCAGGATCCTTTTTCCTCCGAGTCTGAGGGATTAGGCTAGAATCAATTTTTGAGCTATGAATTCACCAAAATTTTTCCATTGATATATATAAATTGATTTCTGCCAAGGCATTTGCATGCACTTGCATGCTCATTGAAATTTCTACAGTTTCTTCCACCTCAAAGTAGCCTTAAACAGAATGGCTGTCGTCGACCGCGCAACTGCTAGAGAACAAGCACGTGCGCGATGTTGGTAGAGCCAAGGAGAAACAGAATAAGGTTTTATGAAATATAAAAAAAGAATTTTCTAAAAAAAAAAAAAGAAATAAAAAAGAATCAATAAACCAAATGCCACAACAGATTTGTTGACCTGTTTAAATTGAATTGATGTGTTCAAAACAATGGGTCTTATTATTTAAAAAAAAAAAAACAGGTCCTATATAATATAGGATTTGATAATGCGTGCGTACCTTAAAGGGACGTTTGTCTCGACTATAATAAGCCAGAACCCTAGCGTCTCTATTCTTATTCACTTACAAAGCCTTAAAAAAAAAAAAAAACTTTTGTCCGAAAATCTATATATATATACATGTTATTCTGCAACCATTAACAACAACACACACCATGCCCTTGTTCAGGTCTTATTCTTTGCCAGCCATATTCCCCGACGATCAAGACAATGACGATTTTATGTTCCACTTCGACTGCAGCCCCATAGCCCGACATCATCAGAGTGTACATCTAAGTGACGAATACGGTGCTGATTATATGTCTTTGGTTGATTTTTCTCAAGAACTCGAACTTGGTGATCCTTTATATGATGCAAATGGCTTTTACGTGGGTGCACCTATGCCTCGAAGTGCCATGGAAAACCTGCCATTGGTGGAAGCTAGAAGTGATCAGGAGTGCACTATTTGCACCGATGATATTATGAAAGGGGAGATGGTTATAGGCTTGCCCTGTAGCCATCCTTTTCACACCCATTGTATCATGACTTGGTTCGAGGGCAGGGATACTTGCCCTCTTTGTCGATCAATTCTCTCTATTGATAATTGGTGGGTGCAATCGCCAGGACCTCTACAGAGTTCGCCCTCCCCAGCTCCAAATTTATCATCATCAGTCAATTTTTGGAAGAAACTGAGAAGCCGGCTGGCTTTCTCATGGTCACATGTAATCAATTTTGTTAAACCCGGACAGTGGTTGACCCGTTCGGACCTCCGGGTCATGTTTTTTCCGGATAAATGGTGGACAAACCTAGGTTCAACCCGAAAATTTACAAATAAATTATTAACTTAGAAAAGCTAACCGGGTCATGGTTAACAAATTTCAATCCGCTAGACGGGTCCGAGTTTTGAAAACAAACATCTACTTGTCTCGATTAGTTTGGTTCTTCTAACCTTCCTAACCAATTTATTGGTTTGTTAACACTCTTATTTGGCAGAGATAACTTGTTCGGATAATAAACTAGATTTACACTTTACTTCAAGACCATATGATATGTCGTGTAGGGTAAATTCTGTACAAATTCACAAAGTACATACCAAAAGTCGGTTTATACATGAAGACAAAAAAAAAATGTTGGTTTATACATATTTATACGATGAATCTTTTGGCATGGTTTTGCCATAATCTGACCACATAATTCTTTTTGATGTCCTGATAGGAGGCAAAGTCGGTTATATAATATTAAAAAACAAAACTTCAAATCCACCATACCAACGTAACCAAAAGTAGGCTGCATATTCTTTGTGGTATGGTATCCTCCCCAGTCGTGCGCACGAGCATACTTAATTCTCGCTTCATATTGGAGCTAGGCCTGCGTTTTACAATCGGTAATGGCCAGCATGTGAGTATTTGGTGAGACAATTGGCTCCCTAGGATGGTATATTAAACTTAATACTGATATGTCTTGTTTAGCCTGTACAAGCTATGGTTTAGGTGTGGTGCTTCGAGATGATAAGGGCCGTGTCCTAGCCGCGCAATCCTGTTTGCTGCACTCATCCTACAACATTCGTTATCGAGAAGCTCTTAGTGTTCTCTGGGGCTGCAGCTCGCACTTTGGAGAAGCTGATACTTGAGTCTGATAGTATTAGTGTTATCCAAGCACTTAAGAATGGAGACTCTTCCCAATTTGGTCACCTCATTAGTGATATTTTACAGCTTTCTACTTCAATTTTACATTTCATTCGTTGTTATATTCCTAGAACATAGAACATGTAATAAGGAGGCAGATGCCATCTGCAGATGGGTTTCAACTATCTGGACAAACAATTTACAAAAGGACCTTGCACGATTGGTAAATGATTATGTTCTTTTGATCGACTGATAGTAATGATATGATGATTGATATAAGGATCTAAACAACAAAAGAATGTGCAGGTGTTTGCTTTATATGGTAATATGATCTGCAAATTCAAGAAAAACCACAACTTGATGAAAACAAAAAAGAAATTCACATTCTCTCAGATTCTCCCTAGTGAGAACCGTCTTGGGGGTGGTGCAATAGAACGCTGTTTCAATCCACTGATCAACCCATCATTCCTCTGCACGTTTTTCCTGCTCTTCAATGGAGAAACCAATCTGTTGGCCAATCTTGAAGGCGAAAATGACCTGCGCAGCTTTGATGCGGTGGAAACTTTAGGTGGTGATTTCTTGCTCGAGTTTGGAAGCCTTGTTGGCGAGAGAGACAACACTGGCGGGTTCCTGATCTTTACTTGAAACTTGGAAGCAGAAGGAGGGGACTTAATCAAGAACTTATGTGGAGTAGTGGTCACCTGCTTATTTCTTGCAATCACGGGAGACCTTGTCTTGCAAAACTTCTTCTGCTCAGTAGAATCTGTGGACAAAAACAAAGGGTTCGGAAACAGCACGGCCTTTCTAGCCCATGGTCTGCTCTTGGGTGAAACTCTATTTGCCACATATCGAGGGTTGTTGTCTTTCTCCACTTCTCGCTTCTTAGGGGGTGAGACCTTGAAGTTAATGCGTGATCGAGCTCGTTGAAGCGTTGGTGTGCCTGATTCCGATCGAATGGATTGCAGTTTGTTCTGTTTTTCCTTCTTTCTTTTGGACTTGAGCTCAGTGTTTTCTGGGTTTGTTCTGTGTTTCCTGGGCTGGGTCAATGGAGTTTTGGGGTCTTCAAGGATGGTGGTTGCTTTGCTGGCTTTGGTGGCAACTGCTGCTACAATTTCTCTTGCAAACTGGCTTGCTTGTAGAATCTCCCCCACAGTCTCTCCTACCAGCATTGCTGGCAAAGACATTCGTCTCCATTCCCCTGCACAAAGCATTTTGGAAACCAGATTGAAAATCCAAATTTATAGACAACCAGAAAAGGAATCAGAAACCCAAATGGCAAAATCAAGCAATATAATCAGAGAGAAGAGAGGGACCTAATGCACTGGCAGGCAGCTTCCCCACAGGAGATTTCTTGGAGGGACTATTCTTGATCCTTTAAATTAGCAAACAGGATAGAAGCAAGAAACGTTAGCAATTACTCAAAACCAGTAAATAAAATTCCTTGTACAACTTCAAAGCAAACTGAATTTTCACCTTAAAGATTTCTGCTTGCACCTGAGACTAGTTCTTAGATAACCTCTGGTGCTTCTCGGGCTGAGACTAACACCAGATATGACCTTGTTCCCTCCTGTCACCGTGTACTGCAGCTCTTGCAATCTAGCCATGCATTTATCCACCTTCACACAATGAAATCAAAAACATAAATACAAAACCCATTATTCAATTTGAGCTATCCCTCAAAACATTCACCATTAAAAGAAACAACCCAAGCTACCCTACAACCAAATTTGAACGTTCTCTCACTTTCTTCAACTTAACAAAAAAGCACAGCGAGAAGAGAGAGTGGAGAAGTAAACTTTTACCTTCTTTACAGTTTCTCTGAGTAAGAGAGGATTGAGAGGAGCCACCACCAGTCTCCTCTGCTTAGGTGGGGTTCTTGCCACCATTATTGCAAAAACCACAACCAACGAAGTTGAGGAAAAAGAAGAAGCGCAAACACAAAATCCCAGGTGGGTCTGCTTCTTCAAGCTACAAACTTTGTCTCTAAATACCCATAACGATCAACAAACACAAGGGAGACTTCAAGAAAATGGGGTCAGTTACAAAGTGGGTATTTAATTCTCAATACTTCCCTTTCTTCCTTTTCCGTTTTCTTAAGCTATCTATCTCTCAGTTTTGTCTTTGAACCCAAAATGTCAAAACCGAAAAGG
This sequence comes from Turnera subulata, assembly GCA_028386065.3. Lineage (NCBI taxonomy): Eukaryota > Viridiplantae > Streptophyta > Magnoliopsida > Malpighiales > Passifloraceae > Turnera > Turnera subulata. The sequence continues at coordinate 20,650 of JAKUCV010005291.1, forward strand.
AGTTTTCGCCTAACGGATCTTTCGGTCCCAACGGTCTAATCCATGTAACGGCTACTTTCATTTAAAAACTGCACATATAATTTTTTTTGGGTTTTTTTTTTCCCACTTTTTGAAGAGTGTAAAAGTGGTGGGCCTAAATAAGTGGGCCGCGAGCGATATGCGTTTTTCGGAAACTGGAGGGCCCTAAACTCCGTATCCAATCTGGATTTCTGTCTTTAATATTTTTGTTTCTTTTACTAAAAAGTAAAAAGAGGATGACAAATTGACAATGCATCCATTCTCCTGAGACGACACATAATCGACAACAGAATTAGACCCATTACCAATCTCATTTGATTTAGTAGCCAGTATCTACAAAAGACCCTGATATTACCCTTCAGTTTAATCACTTAATTGTAAAGCCTCTTTCGTTCAGACGACTCTTCTAGAAACTTCTACAGGCAGCCAAATTCATCGCCTGAAACAATCATCGTCAGAGCAGCCAAATCCACAAAATTAGCTAAAGCAAAAACAAATGACCAAGCCAATTACCCCAAAGGAGCAAGTGTCAAAACTAATCCTCACTGAGAAGCCATAGGCGTCTAAAACCCTTCACTCCCTTTTAATTGAAAACATTAATAATCATCTTACTAGTTCTATTACGCTGATTTGAGTCGATATCCTCAATCCTCGTTGATTTTCATTACATGTTAAAATTGATACTATGCTTCAAAGTATTTGGGTGAAGAAATTCCATGAAGCTAGAATTCATTGAAAAAGAATAAAAGCCAAGAAAAGCTACTGCTTTCATGAATCATGATTGCTTTCAAATGGTTTTTTTGGGCATCGGTTGAGTGTTGCAAATAGTGATCGATGACTTCTGGTAATTTTTTCATGCCTCTCAACTTGAGTGGACTCCAAGCCAAGATTCTCGTTGCAATGCGACAACTGTACATAGGATGCCTTGGCTTCCACGAACCTAGCTGGGTTGGAGGACTGCCCATGAACTTACTACTGACTCTTATAGGCCATTGGTGTGTTGTAGTGAGTATAGTCACTCTAAAACAGACAGCGAGGGAGAGATAGCTAGGAACATGCATGGCCTGTCTTGGGCGCAAAGGCAGAGAAAACCTCGCCAAGAGCTGAGAGAGATTTGTTTATGAATTGAGATTCTTTCAACCTTTTCAAATAAATTAAAACCTCTGGTCACTTATTTATTACCCTCCTAATATAATCTGTAGCGGACCACAATTGCAAAAAAGTAAAGGAGATGAAAATGGCGCTAAGAGGTGCCTTTTCATTTGAACCTCCAAAAGCAAAAGATTACCCATATAGGCCAATGTTCTTTTGGTGATCACAAATACGCATGTAAATTAATTATCCTTAACAACAGGGCGCTAATTTCCCTCACCACCAGTGAGCAAATTATACAATTGGGCAACATAAAATTTCTAAGCAACAAAAAAAATCTGTACTAAATACGCCAAATTCAATGGTCAAAATTTAAGTAACAAATCGACTAAGTAATCAAAGGAGTTTATGGGAACTGATCCTTTAGGGGGTTGAGCAGAACCTTCTAGCTACAAGAAGGTTCCATTTTCTGATCAGAAACATGCTAACAAATAGCTCATATCTCATAACACCAGTTCGCTCTTGAGAAATCCAGACCAGCTCATTCAGAGCGCTGTAGTTCACTCCTCCATGGTCAGGGATGCCCTCCGTGGTAAATGTCTATCCCCGTAGGCAAATAAGCAGACATTAGAGCCATCCATCAATGAAGTTACTGTAGGTGTGGTTTTGTGCAGAAACACCCTCTGCATACAGTAGATACAAGAAAATCATAAAGGAGCATACAGTTTTACATGCTTGCAATAGTTCTGTGGCATGCGGCTATTAAATTTGGGCAAAAAGATCACTGCTGACCTTGGCTATCCTTGAATTCGCTTTTTGGATTGAATGGAACTCGTTCATTCTCCCTGGGAGGAGTCAAAATCAACAGCAGAACAGAACAGAACTGGACCCATTAGAAATGTTAGTTTGATGAATTCTAGTGGATACTTGTTCTCCAAGCAACCAAGTTAATTCAAGTAACGGTTCCAGACGAAACTCATCATGTTCAAGTTCAACTCGAATTAACTGAGTGAGAGAGAGTGAGTCAATCACTGATCGCAAAATTCCTTTCCCATGCCATTTTGTACTCAATTTCTACCAAGATATGTATCAGGTGGGAGCCAAGATATTAATGAAACATAAAAGTCATCAACAATCTCTGATGACCTCCTAGTACTCGAGTTTGATATCACCTTAATTATAACGTAGCAATTGTCACAGGTAGCTAAATAAAGTTAACCAATAAACCCAGGTTTCACATTATACAACTATATAGCGATGGGATTGTATGGTTGAGTGTCGAGGTTGATGATGTTGTTTACTAATTGAGCTTTGAATTAATGTACCAATTATTACAATCAAAATCTTTCCACCCATCTGTTCGTTTTGTCTGAAAAAAGGAGAAAGAAGAAAGGACTATAGGCAAGCACATATATATAAAGCATGCATGCCCATGCCCTAGCTGTGTTGGAAATATGAACAAATTGTTGGAATTCTGCAGCACTAAGCTAGGGTCCACTTAGTTTTTAATTCAAGTGTGTGAGTGGTGAGTGTATTTTATGATTATTGTATTTTGATTATGTTATCCTCAGGTGTAATGTTTCCATTAAGTGCTGTGCCATTATGAGCATCTTAGGAAAAACAAGTGAAATAAAAGGAAAAACGTGTGCTTTCACTTCATTGTATGCATCATAACATGTTTTGTGAGTGATCAAAACAAAATATAGTGAGGTTAGAGAGAAAACCAATGGAACAGTAACCAAGAAACTCAGCTTGCTGTTTCTGCAGTTTTCTGGAAAATTTCCAAATTCTCAAGAACATCGATGTTCTAAATGACAACATCGATGTTCTAAATGACAACATCGATGTTCTCATGTTCTGGGTTACTCCAGGGAGCTTGAAAAGCCAACAATTGGTAGCGGAGCAGGTTCTTTCTTTACGGGTCCTGTGCTTTTTTCATTTGTTAAGAAATCAAGAAGATGGTGTCTAACCGGGTAATTGCTGCAAGGTTGAGGGAGCTTGGACTTGTCTGACAGAAAATCGTTTATAAAAAATGAAGTGATTTTGTTTCAGGAAAATGAGTTCGGGAACAATGAAGAGGAGGAAGATTGCTGTGATGATCTTGTGGAAAATGCTGAATCAGAGGTAACAAATGGCTCTGATTTGGTTGCAAATGACGAAAATGATGAGTTTATTGGTAAGCATTCTGAAAATGATGAATGTTTTGATGATGATGTTGTGGTTCATAAGATTTTCACAGATTATAGTCTTGAAAGTGCTATTGAATCTGTGGAAAGTGATGATTCTGGAGTTGTTGTTTGTGAGGATCTTTGTTTGGAGTTCAAAGATTACTCCAAATATAAATTAGTTGATGTTGAGGGTGGAAATTGTAGCTCAGGTTCAAAAAGAATTCAAAATGATGAATGCTTGGACAAACCTGATGAAGTGATTTCGTTTGATAAGAATCTCTTTGATTTTAGTCATGAAATTACTGTGAAAAGTGAAGCCGTTGAAATTGTTAACTGTGAAGCCATGTGTTTGGAGTTCAAAGAGTTCTCCAATTGTCAATTGATTGAATTGGAAAGTGAAACCAATGTTAGTTCAGGTATAAGAATACCTACAACAGAGAAGAATGTGAAGCTTGGTTTGTGTGATGATGAGTTTGTGGAATATGAAATTCTAGAAGTGAAAAGAGGTAGGACAAATCATAAGATTAAAGTGAGAAAAAATTTTGAAGCATGCATTGAAGAGAAGTCATTAGAGTTCTATGAATTGTTTGATCTTTCAACTGCTAAGAAAAGAAGATGTTCTACAAAGAAAAGAAAAAAGAAAAAGGGGATGAAGAGCTTTCAGGTCTGGAAACAAGTTCAAACTATTGAAGGGCCTGTTGATGTTGAAATTGAAGTTGACGTAGAAGTTGAAGAGCAGCTTCCTCATGGGAGAGTGTTCGATACTTCAATTACCAGACAATACAAGAAAAAAAAAAGAAGATTCAAAACCTGATGAAGTTGAAGTTGAAGAGCAACTTGTTCATGGGGGAGTGTTGGAAATATGAACAAGTTGCTGGAATTCTACAGCACTAAGCTAGAGTCCACTTAGTTTTAAATTCAAGTGTGTGAGTGGTGAGTATATTTTATGATTATTGTATTTTGATTATGTTATTCTGAGTTGTAATGTTTCCATTAAGTGCTGTGCCATTATGAGCATCTTAGGGAAACATAATCAAAGTACAATACTGTTGACCCAAATTTCCTAACTCGGTGTACGTTGATCCGATTTAACTTACTTCCTCTACTTGCAATACTGTTGTCATCACCTAGTTTGGTTGTCAGTTGCCTTTCTTTTCTCTGTTTGAAGCAGTACAAGATCTATGCAAAGCTAATCCTCTGGGGTGACTGATGCAGGATAATTGGACTTCTGTTACGTTTGCTATGGCCGGTGGCGTGGTGCTCAGCCTTGGAAATCTATCCACACAGTATGCTTGGGCTTTTGTCGGATTCTCACTGGCCACAGAGATTTCTTTTTTTTTTTTTTATAAATACAGAGATTTCTTCCAGTATATCTGTCGTTATAGGTTGGTTCTGATTGGTGGATTCAATTAGCATTGTACTTGACCCAGTTCATTGCTTACTTTTGGGGTTGGTTCTCGCAGGTACAACTTTGAACTACTTCCTGTTATGACAAGATTAATGATGCCAAGATTCTTTTCCCTGGTGTTGCCTGCTTTCTCATTGCTGTGTTTCTTGGTTCGGTTGTTCACACACCGATGCAGCTGATGACAGAGCAAAGCTCGCAAATAAATTTGGAGCAGAGTGTGTAATTTTTTTCTACTATACATTAAATTCCATGGGTACAAAGAGTTGATGCGTATTCATTCTTGGTCATTGTTATCAATGTTTAGAGTATGAAAAAATTATTTGGAACTTAACCGAACAGTTTAAAATTTTTTGGGTTGAGTTGGTCTACAGCCTCCTTGTTGAATTTAAAAGACATAAAAGTATAAAATCATTCCAGAAACACCTTTTGTGCTGCGTTCATTCTCCTTAATCCTCTTTACTCTCTTGGTGTGCTGTTGGTGGTGGTTCTTTTTGGCACTCCAGTGTTGATATGCGTGTTATCCTTTCCTAACAAATGCAGAAGTAGTACTGAAGCTTGTGGAAATTTTCATTGAAGTCATTTGATACGATATGCATTATAATATATTATGTAATTAATGTTGTCATTGTGCTATCAGTTATCGCCAGCAAACAAAACTTCCTCCACCCTAAACAACTTTTCATCTTTGTGCTGTTTTCCTATCTTGTTAACAAGAATTGTTTGCTGTACCATGAAAAAGATTTTGTTTTGTTTTCATCAGATTAGTGAATTTGCAACTGCATACAAATATTCTTCCATGCACATTCTGTCCACTGACCCTGATCGCACTGCTGAAAATTAATTTTATCAGGATTTCAGATACTGCCACATGTAAAGAAGCTATTGGAGACGCAGGTTTGTAGCTTGTTGTTTTCATTTATCATTTTTTTTTTTTCCATCCTTTTTCTTCATCGGCTTGTTCCTTACCTGGTTATGTTACTCTCCAGGTAGAAAGAATGTGGGAGACGAAAGCAGTATTTCAGAAGTGAAATTTGGGACAGCAGACTTCCTTGTGCAACTTGAGAACAGAAGGGCCATAAAGGTTGGAGGTTCCACTTTCTTATGGTACTAAGTTGAGGAATAATATATGTCATGAATTTTCTGTTAATTGGATTTGGGACAGTGCCGTATGGTATTACAGGTCGTACGTTCTCATTGCATTATTAAAAGGCACCATGAGTTCCTTTCTTTTTGAACTAAATGCCTCTTGAGATCACAATTCACAATAGATATGTAGCTTCCGGAAATAATGAATCATGGCTCTAAATTGCACCACATGTGTCTGGCTTTCTTAAATCAGGTATCTGGGAAGAGCACCATGATAGGACTGGGGATAACGTTGTTTGCTGGTCTTTGTTTCTCTCTGTTCGCGCTGGCTTTTAACTTGGCAACAAATGATCAATTGCACACCTTGAAAAAAGGGGTTCCAAAGTTGGTTGTATACACTGCATTTTTCTGGTTCTCCGTCTCTTGTTTTGTACTTGGAATCTTTCTCAATGTCACCTTCCTGTATCGCCCCGTACTAAACTTACCAAGATCATCAATAAAGGCTTATCTTAAAGACTGGAATGGCAGAGGGTGGGCCTTGTTGGCTGGTTTCCTGTGTGGGTTTGGGAATGGTCTCCAATTTATGGGAGGTCAAGCTGCAGGGTATGCAGCAGCAGATGTTGGTCAGGCACTCCCGCTAGTCAGCACTTTCTGGGGTATACTTCTGTTTGGAGAGTATCGGAGATCTTCTCGAAAAACTTATGGATCTAGTTAGCATGCTGCTCATTTTATGGTTGATGTTGTTCATGGCATCATCAGGACATCGTAAAAAAGCAGACAAAATGATATTTGAGACAGGAATTAATAAAGCATCAATCGTATTCAATTTCATTTGGTCCGACTACTGAAGAGGGCAGGGAGCAAGCAGTCCAGTGGTGGCATGAGATGCAGAATATCAGAGGATTTCCTTGAAAGTTGCTTCATGCATTGAGCAATGACCATAATCCTTCATTTTCCAGAGAAGTCCCCAACTGTCCAACGAGTACCGAGACTATTCCAACATACAAAGTACTGGGTTTTAATATGAATAAGACCTGCAGGTACCAGATAACCAGTAGAGATGGATCTTGGTGTTTATATTGTTGATTTCCGTATGTTGGTGTTGTAAGTTCAGTATAAGCTCGCGAAGAAGAAAAAAGAATGATTCTGTCAGTTGTAAAATTAAGTGTGTTTTCTTGCTTTCTTTCTGACAAAAAAAAACTCTTGGTTTCTTCATTGATATTTTTCATGTAGGTACAGGAATTTGATGCTTGTAAGATTGCCTCAAACGATTAAAGTTTCCTTTGTTGTATGGAAATGGTAACAATATCCCCATATTTACTGGCAATATTTATAGTATAGTCATGTACAGAAGGGAGTATCATGTGCATGCTGCAATTCTCTACTTCTGGGCTTGCATAAGCATATCGACTTTACTGCAGAGACCAAGAAACAGCACTTGGAATACTGAGATAGAAAAGATACTTGGAATACTTCATTTAAAAAAAAAAAATCATAATAAACTGTTTAAACTGCATTCCAGTCTCAAGGAAAATGCTGAGATAGAAAAGATACTTGGAATACTTCTTTCCAAAAAAAGATAGAAAAGATTCACAAGGAAAATGCTTCCTTGGGAAGGTACTTCATTTCAGCCAGCTGTTTAAACTGCATTCTTCTTTCGTACTAAAAGCCTGAATTGAAATATATGTTTTGATGCGCTATAAGTAAATTTTCTGGTTGAAATCAGCATGTGTTACCCTATTGTGGGAACCTGATCTGCTGAGGAAAATTGAGCGAACTATCACTTTAATGTTCTATTAAAATGCAGGCTGCTTGTGACTTTATCTGGAAATGAGGACAGCTCATTATTTTAGAAGGTGGGTGAAATTCTGATTTTCTTATTAGTATTCTGCAATTTTCATCATCTTTGACCCTGGCTTTTGACTGGTACTCACTGCACTCATTCATCACTATGCTTTCCTTTTAGATAAAGTTCAGTGAATTTGTTGTGAGACATATTGGGGAGATGGAAGGCATCATATTGGAAGCTGAAACAGGAGATTGTCTTGGTATGCACTGAGGGTTTTGGTTCTACACAATTGGTCAACGGCAAGGTCTACGTCTTCCTGGAGGTCCCTGGTTTGCCTTGATCTTATTTTTGTCGTAGCATACTCCTCCACAACATTGTCCGCTAATTACTCTACAAAAAAACATTTGGTAATTGCTGTCTGCTCTCATGCAGTGTTTTTTTTGGCTTAAACCCCAATTTGGCTCCTGTGTTTTGCCTAATTGGTCAATTCAGCCCCTATGTTTTAACTTTGGCCGATTGAATACTCATATTTGTAAATTTTGGTCAATTAAATATTTTTTTTGCTAATTTTGGTCAATTTAGCCCAATTTTAAATTGCAGTCAATTTTGACTAGTTTGACGTGATATGGCTTTTAATAAACACGTATGCCAATGATCTTTTTTTTAATAGCATAAAAATCTTAGTTTTCTTTGCATACTATTAGTTTATTTTATTGTCGAGAGTTAAATTCTATTTTTCTGTTTTAATATTTTTTACACAATATTAGTTTTATATTTATTTAACTATTCTATTTTAATATTTTTTCTTTGCATATTATTAGTTTTTCTTATTAATATTTTTTACACAATATTAGTTTTATATTTATTTAACTATTCTATTTTTCTATTTTAATATTTTTTCTTTGCATATTATTAGTTTTTCTTATTTTCTTGATTTATATTCTATTTTTTGTTTTAATATATTTTTCCTGCATAATATTAGTTTTTAAAATATTTTCCTCATATATATTTTAAAAATTACTCTTTTTTATTTTTTATTACTATTTATTTCTTTAAATTTTTTCTTTTGTTGTTATTTTTTTTTGTTTTAAGGCTCAATGGTGCATTTTTGAATTTGCCAAATTAGTTATTATTTATAGAATTATCAATTACTTTTAATTTCTTATAATATTTTTTGTTAACTGTTATATTTCTCTGTTTTAATGTTTTTCTCTTCATATTATTATTTTTTTCATTTATTTCCATTTTTTTCTATTTTTGGGTTAAAAATTAAATTCCAAAATTTATTTTTTTATACATTATTAAATATTTTATGTTTTTTAAATATTTTTTTGTATTAATTTTTCTATTTTATTATTTTTTTCACTTTTCATAATACTGGTAATGGAGTATATTTTAAAAAATCATTTGTTCTATATATTATTATAAAATATCGTTAATTTTACAATGATTTTTTATTGAAAATTTTTGAAAATGCAAATTTATTTCGTATGGTATTGTTGGACACTTGTCGCGCAAACATTGACATAAATGTTTATTAAAAGACATGTCACCTCGTCAAACTAGTCAATTTTGACTGCAATTTGAAACTGGGGTAAATTGACTAAAATTAGCAAATAGAGATACTCAATTGACCAAAGTTTACAAATATGAGTGTTCAATTGGCCAATGTTAAAACACAGGGGCTGAATTAATCAATTAGGCAAAACATAAGGGCCAAATTGGGGTTTAAGCCTTTTTTTTTTCTTCTTCAGTAATGCATTAAGTTTTCCATGTCTTCACAAGTGCATTAAGTTGTTTATATCTCTATATGCATCTCTCAGTTTCCAGAAGAGAAAAAAGTTTTTTATGTCCTTAAACTTTATCGATTTCGCATTTGTTGTCCCTCTTTGTTTAATTTCACTCATGATGTCCCTGAACTTTCAATTTACCGGGTCATGTCCTTTTTACCCCCTCCAACCGGTGGATTGTCACAGTCCTGACACGTGTCATGTGGAGCTCGTAGGTTTCCTTTTAAATTCTTTTCCCCCAAAATTAAATTTCTAAAATTCCATTTACATCATTATTAATTAATTAAAAAAACCTAAATCTAAAACGAAAAAACACCCCAGCCACACTATCACACAGAACCACCACCACAGCATCTCCATACCCACAACTACCACCGGTGACCGGAACACCACCACATAGCAACATCCACCACCCAGAACACCACAACCCACATCCACAACAGCATCATCGAAGATCTCACAAACCATTCCAAATCCACACCCGATTCAATCACAAGCCACAACCCAAAAACAAAAACATAAAATCACAACCACCAGTCAGTCCAATCCAACATGAATCGGGTTATTAGAGGAAGGGAAAGAAACTATGGAAGAGAAAGGGGCGTCGCCGGGTCTTACCCACACAACGATGCGGCCAACGACGATGAGTGACAGATTGAGGTCAGGTCTGCAGCCGGAGTGGAGACCATCAGCGGTGAACACGACAACCGCTAAGCACAAGAAGATCGGGGCTTCTGTAGTTCGCGCTCTACTCCTTGACAGCGGCGCGTGTTGCAGAGGAGGACTAGCAGTAGCACTGCGTGAGGCAGCGCGTCACGGGCGGCAGAAGGCAGGGGAGAGGGAGAGAGTGGCTCTGCTCCTTGGTCGTCCCGCCTCGGACTGATGGCGGCCACCGCTAGAGGCGCTGCGAACACGAGATGGAGGAGAAGCAAGATGGAGGAAGAGGAAAGAGAGATGGGGAAGGAGAGGGGATCGGATGCGAGAGGTATGCGATTAGGGGATCTGTATTTTTTTCTTTAGAGTTTTTTTTGGATGCATCAGATTTGATTGATTATTGATGTTTTGGTTAACGGATTAATTTGGATTTGAAAATGACAATTGTGGGTTTAAATTTTCAGATTTGAACCAAAAGAGGTTGGAGAAGAGACATGATCTTGCGGGAGGTGTGTTTTCCGGTGAAAGATGAGGGTGGTGGTGGTTGCGTTGGGAGGTGACTTTTTCTTTAAGGGTGGTGTTTAGCAGTGGAGGAGAAGAGTGTGTTCACTGGTTTTGGAGGTGATGGTCATTGGAAGGTGATCATCATTTCCTTTTCTTTTGTTTTAACAATCAATTTATGTATTGAATGCTAAGAGATGATTATTGCTTGATTAACGCATTAAAGTTGTCATTAAAGTTTTTTTTTATATAAAGTTGTTTTTTTAACTTACATTGTTTCTTTTTCTGCATAAAAAAGATTATTTTCTACTTTGTTTTTTTTAATAAGAAAAACAGGTTATTAAGAAAATTTAGGGTACAAAGAAAAAAATAATAAAAAAATTAGCAACTTGCAGGACGGGACCCACGCGACACGTGTCAGCATTACGATATGTCTACCGGCTGTAGGGGGTAAAAAGGACAACATAGCCCGGTAAATTGAGAGTTCAAGGACATCATGAGTGAAATTAAATGAAGAGGGACAACAAATGCGAAATCGACAAAGTGTAAGGACAGAAAAAACTATTAACTCGTTTCCAGAATGTAACAGCCCGGGTAAAATTTGGATTTTTACCGGGACTGTAGAAGTCGCTTTACCGTGATTTACTGTTGAATTAATCTCGGGTAATTAATTCAAGGTAAATCGGGAGCCGTTTTTCGAAACCGAGAGTTTTCCCGCGCTCGAGAGTATCTTCCTAACTAACAGAGCCTCGGTTTCCAGTTCCGAGACTTGGACAACGTTCAGGAGGATTAATCGGATTTTCCGAGCCCAAGTTGTATTTTTGGACTCGGGACGGAAATTCGAAAAGACGGGAGTATCCCTGCGTTTACGAGATCCCGACACGAGAATCCGGACCGGCAAAATGAGGCTTGCCCCGAGGCCACTCATCTTTCTCCTCTTCCCTTCCTCTTTCTCTTTTCCGGTTACATTTCTTTCTCTCTCCCGGATTTCCCCAGCCGCGTGGGCCCCACCTTTCTTCTTTTTTTCTTTCTTTTCCTCCTTTTCTCCTTCTCCTTTTCCTTCTCCTTTTTATTTTTTTTTCTTTCTTCTCAGCCGCCATCACCCGTGACCGACACTTCCTCCCCACCACCTTCTCCACTTTTTTTTTTTATTATTTACTTCATCTCTCTCAGTTTTTCTTTTCCAATTTCTCTTTCTTTCCCACTTCCTTCTTCCTCTTCTCCTTTGAGCCGCCGGATCGAAAGACCACCAAGCCCCCTCCTCCCTCTTCCTCCTCCTCGCCCAGCTTCTCCTCCACTGCGTGCAACGCCACCGTGAACCCCCAGCTCTCCACCATCTCTTCTTCTCCTCCTCCTCCCTGCCTTCTCTCTCCATCTCCCTTTTCTTTCTCTCCCTTGCCCCCGTCACGACCACCAGCCCATGCCGCCTCCCCTGCAGCTCGCCTTCCTCGCGACGATGCCGCCCCTGCACACTACCACCGACGCTGCCTGCGTCGCCACCACGACCCCCAGCCGCCTTCCACAGTGCCGATCTCTCCTTCCCCTGCTCACGCACCGACAATCTCTTTCCCTCCTCAGCTGCTCGCCCATTTGCTTCTTCGCTTTCCGAACTAGGCCGTTGAGAGTACGCCACCGTGGTAAGAAATCCATGCCTCTGCCTTCATGTGTTGGGTTGGTTAGCATAGAAATTGAATTTGGTATTGATTGGGTTGTGACTAACCCGGTTGAATTGATTGATTGTTGTGGGATTCTGCTTGTTGTGGATATGACGTTAATGGCGTGGTGTTGGTGTCTTCATGGGCAATGAACAGTCACAGAGAGCATGGGTCGACGAACAGTGGCTGAAGGGGAGGTATTTTTGGTGCAGCCGTGAACAGTAGCTGGGGAGCTCCCTTTGTGTGGGTTACTGCTATGAACAGTAACCTCGTAAACAGTGTTGGCTGGAATCCGGCAGTCTCGGGTTTATTCCGGCAAAGTCCCGGGAATTTTCCAGCGAGCCCTGAAACCTACCTTTGGGTAATTCCTTGGACTCATATTATACCTTGGCGCGGGTTTGGGCTCGGTTGCACAACGGGCTCGGAAACGGGCCGAACGTGCAGAGGCCCATGTTCCCGAGACGCATATGCTTTTGACAATTTAATAACGGACCCGATGGACATGTGAAATTACAAATGGTTAATGAATTAATTTGTAAATTAAAAACAATGGTAAATGAATTAATCTATAGATTAAAAAAAAGACACCATCTTGGAATTAATTATGAAGTTATAAGTTAATTATAAATACCTAACCCGATGGAATTTATTCTATGACCAAAGTATGTTTTACTTTACTTTTAGAATATTAAGATTTGTATTATTGGCTTGACGGAATACCATATGATCGGCTAATTTAATTATTGATAGTACTATTTCAGTGAAACGGGTTATCAACAGAATATTATTTTGAAGTATTGCTTATCCAAGATTACGATTTACTCACGGTTATAATATTTCGACCACTGATTCTTGCTATTATCGGATATATATATATATGAACAGTTATAATATTTATTTATACCGTATTTCAATTATAATAACTTATTACCAATGATGGTATTTTCTATTTAACGGTTTTACCATCGGGTATGTTATTTATAAGTATTATTTATTTCAAGTTGTTAAATAAAGTACGAAGTATTATACGGGCCGTAAATTGTTCTACTTACAAATATAAATTTCGCCATATAATTTGTACAATGTATTTATGTATTTTCTTGTCATAAGCGACCTAAGGGCCGGGATATCGGCTTGGGCGCTCGGTTTCAGTTTTTGATTTAAGTCAAGTATACTTAATATAACCGTTGGATTAGATTAATTACCACCAAATTGGAAGAACTGTTTGATAAAAAGATAATTATGGAGATAATGAAATGAACAGATAAGCCGTATAATAATTGTTAAACTGGTATCATGCATAACCGTCTTGTTGGTGCATTATAAGTGATTGTGTTGCCATATATGTATATAGGGACATTGAGGTTTGACTGGATAGCAGTTTCAGAGACACATCAGGTGAGGATGGATAAACCTTGACATGTGCCCGTAATGCTGTGTGTGTATTTTTGTTGTTAGATTGATCTGCTGGAATTATTATTGACTGTTACCTGATTGCTGTGAATTATTGATGCTGTTGTTGGTTTGTGATAGACCTGTGTATGTTGTGTTGGAAATAATGTTGAGCTGTTAGTTGTGAATAATTGGTGGTATATGTTTGTTGATTGAATGAGATTGTGGATTAATCTGAGGTAATTGAAAGTGGGTAAATGACGAAAGAGTAAAGGAATTGAACAGGAATTTGAGATGATAATATATTTGTCACTTGGAAAGTAGTGGTACGACTAGATGGTTAGAGACTAGTTCTGTGGTGTCATGGCCAGTGGGTTAGTTGGTTGGGGTGTTGACCCCGGATTTGAGATATTGGGATGTTGATCCCGGATTTGAGATATGGGGATGTTGATCCCGGATTGTGGTGGGGCCTGGCATCCAGAATTAGTTAATAACCAGGTATGACCCTAGCTTGTCCAGTGACGGGGCCCGGAAGATAAAATTGGTATTAAGAAAATTAATAAGTATTCTATTGGTCTTGGTTTGAATGTGATTCAGTAAGATTCCTCTATCGTGTTGTTTGAGTTGGATTCCTTTGTCGTGTAGTTGTGTTAGTTGTTATGGTAGTATCCTTGTGATGTGATTGTTTGTGCTTATTGTTGTGATTGCTGTGTTTTCTTCGAAAGTATTATGGTTGATTATATATCACTGTTTATCTTTCGTCGGTGAGCGCTTCGGACTCACCCCTCGCCTGCGGGGTTTCATCCTGTAGGATGAGTTGCTTGTAGTGCAGGAACGTACCGGGCAAGCTGAAACGTACCCTCGGTCAGGACTCGAATCCATTAGATACATTGGGCCTTGCATATGTTATCATGAGAGTCATAAGTCTTCTGTTGTGCATATTGTTGAGTTTACTGCTGTGTGTATGTTGTGATTGGGCCATTGGGCCGGATGGTTGTTGTTGTTGATGTCCCCGGGGTTCGGGTGACGAGTACCATGTTGGGCCGAAGGGCCGGTTTTCAGTTTTGTTATTGGGCCGTTGGCCAATTTATTGATTTACACACTGTTTGTTGGGCTTTATTGGGTTGGGTTGTCATAGTTCCGGCACGTGCTTACTGTGTACGGTAAATACGGGTCGGGGCGTCTCATTTTGGTAGCGGAGCGGGCGTTAGGTCTTGTCGGGCAGTCTATGTGTGTTGTTGTCTTGTTTGCATAGTTCGCTCCAGTTGTTTATTATTTTATATCATTTAGTTAGTGCATTATGGATCCAGTCAAGGGACGCCAGCTGTCGAGGAACATACACATATGAGGTAAAAGATGCCATAAATAAGCGGAAATACTAATATTATTGATACTGCAAATACTGAAAGTACAAAGGGAGATATTTATATTTTGATTACAAACTGAAATAATACATTGATATTTTATATTTTATAAAAAGGGAAATAAAACATTGATTTTTGATAAATTATAAAAATAGAAATACATTTAACGATTCTTGACGACGTTGACACGGAAGCTGTTTGCGTCACTGTTGATGTTGACCGTGACCCTGTCGCTCCAAGAGAACCACATGCCGCCTCTGTCCTGTTGGCCAGGAATCTTGAACCGGTTAGCTTGAGGGAATCAGTGTGAAATCAGACCGTGATCGTCTCGTGGTTGCCACTGCGTCTCCGTCAGAAGAACCATGTTCGGTTTGTACTGGTTCTTCAAGTCCCTCAGAGTGCGTGAGAACTCTTGGGCACGTCTTGCCACTCCTCTGCAGTTCCACACCAGCAGTCGTGCCTTTGGCCAGGTTGGAGGTAGCCTAGTCATTCTGGGCATGCTCTGGGCTGTCATTGAGAGTTGGTAGTATGCGCCTTGCTCCACAGTTTGGCAAGTGGACTCCAGGTTGAACTCCTGTAGCCTCTCGGAGATGAAGAACATCACTTAGTTTGCCGATCCGTAGTAGGATGTCCTCAGAGTTCCGTGGTCCTCCAGGAAGAACACCTCTTCCATTGGAGTGACGAAGAACCGCGACGAGTAGAGTTCGTCGACGAAAACTAGACGCGGCATTCTGCCGAGCTCGTTCGGTAGCTCTTCAGTGCATTCGTTGACCATGCTGTAAGCCAGTCGGTTCCTTCTGCCAAGATTGGCACCTTCGACGAAGAAGACTGATGAAGGAGCAGGCATTTTGTTTGGACGTGTGGGGTTTTGTTTTACGATCGTTGTGTTTTCTTTTGCCTCAGCGTTTTGTTTGCTTTTGATGCTTTTGATGAATTACACTTCACCGCTCCTTCTTTTATACTCTTATGGGGAGCGTGATTACCGTTTTTTATTTTCAAGATTTTGTTTTTGAATTTTACCGTTGCTATATTTAATGCTTTGTTACTTTACGCATTTTCGGGCTACTAAGCAGTGTTTTACAGCTCTTTTCTGACTCACGATTTCTTACGCCCTGGCTACCTTGGCATTTCTTTTGATGGTGTGTCATTATTTTCTTGCATCTTTTAGTACAAGCATCCGTGACCATTGAGGCTAGACGGATGGGGCCGTATCTCGATTAGAGTGCATGTGCGACAAGCTCACAGTTGTTCGGACATAGTGGAGAGATACGAGCCTTGACAGACGTTTTGGCTTATGCGGAAATTGTGAACAAGTGGGTATCGTTGCTTTCGAGGGACACAGGACGATCCCGTGATCATCGTCTTGCCAGTTACCGGATGTCTTCCTTACGAGGTTAACCGACGTCACCGTTAACTGTACGTGTCACGTTTCTCAGGATTGAGAATGGATACGATCGAACTAGAGCGTCGAGCATGAAAACATATCTTGTTTAATTTATTTTTGTTTTGATTTTGTTAAACGAGTCTTGTTTTATTTATAATTTCTTTATGTTGGATATAATTCGTTTTATCGGTCCTGTTTTTAACATCATTATGTTCGATTTCATTCATGACGGTTTTGTTATGTTTTAAATATTTTGTTTCTTTTCAGTTAAATATGAACTTTCATATCTTAATAAGAGAATTCATAATCTAAGAGATTTGATTTCAAAAGGAAACTCATTTTATTAATACATAACAGTTTTACATCGGAGAAGAAGTACTCTACTGAGTTACTTGCTTCTCTAAGTCTTTTACAAGTTGCTGGACGTTCCTCAGGTGAGGGAAGAGCTCCGTGCACGCCAGTTCAATTTGTGCCACCGCCGAGCTGATCTTCCTCAACGAGACATTCAGTTGCGTCACCTTCTGTTGCGGAGTGCTGCTCTCAGCTACCGCCTTGCCTTTCTTGTCCTCAACTTTCTTGCCGGCACGCTTCTTTCGCCGTTTTGGGGAGACCACCATGTGCTCTTTCAAGCCGATGATGTTGGTCTTGAACCGCTTCTTGGGAGGTTCATCCTCGGAGCTTGTTGGGAAAGCAGTGCCACCGATGTAGCTGTTGTTCTCGGAGTCTGAGGTCGTTCGAGAACGAAGTGGAGAGTCCATGGCTGAGAGTGAATATCTCAGCTGTGAAGTTTGGTATTTATAAGCAGATGAGATGTCGCTTAAGGGTATAAGCGGTATCTCATGTTGAGTTTGGACACCTGGCAGAGTGTGTCAGAAGCTTATCGTGGTAGGACCCACGGATAAGACGGAATTTCGGGGACGAAATTCTTTTTAAGGGGGGTAGAATGTAACAGCCCGGGTAAAATTTGGATTTTTACTGGGACTGTAGAAGTCGTTTTACCGTGATTTACTGTTGAATTAATCTCGGGTAATTAATTCAAGGTAAATCGGGAGCCGTTTTTCGAAACCGGGAGTTCGAGAGTATCTTCCTAACTAACCGAGCCTCAGTTTCTAGTTCCGAGACTTGGACAACGTTCAGGAGGATTAATCGGATTTTTTGAGCCCAAGTTGTATTTTTGGACTCGGGACGGAAATTCGAAAAGACAGGAGTATCCCTGCGTTTACGAGATTCCGACACGAGAATCTGGACCAGCCAAATGAGGCTTGCCCCGAGGCCACTCATCTTTCTCCTCTTTCCTTCCTCTTTCTCTTTCCCGGTTACATTTCTTTCTCTCTCCCGGTTTTCCTTAGCCGCGCGGGCCCCACCTTTCTTCTTCTTTTCTTTCTTTTCCTCCTTTTCTCCTTCTCCTTTTCCTTCTCCTTTTTATTTTTTTTTCTTTCTTTTCAGCCGCCATCACCCGTGACCGACACTTCCTCCCCACCACCTTCTCCACTTTTTTTTTTATTATTTACTTCATCTCTCTCAGTTTTTCTTTTCCAATTTCTCTTTCTTTCCCACTTCCTTCTTCCTCTTCTCCTTTGAGCCGCCGGATCGAAAGACCACCAAGCCCCCTCCTCCCTCTTCCTCCTCCTCGCCCAGCTTCTCCTCCACTGCGTGCACCGCCACCGTGAACCCCCAGCTCGCCACCATCTCTTCTTCTCCTCCTCCTCCCTGCCTTCTCTCTCCATCTCCCTTTTCTTTCTCTCCCCTGCCCCCGTCGCGACCACCAGCCCATGCCGCCTCCCCTGCAGCTCGCCTTCCTCGCGACAACGCCGCCCTGCACACTACCACCGACGCTGCCTGCGTCGCCACCACGACCCCCAGCCGCCTTCCACAATGCCGATCTCTCCTTCCCCTGCTCACGCACCGACAATCTCTTTCCCTCCTCAGCTGCTCGCCCATTTGCTCCTTCGCTTTCCGAACCAGGCCGTTGAGAGTACACCACCGTGGTAAGAAATCCATGCCTCTGCCTTCATGTGTTGGGTTGGTTAGCATAGAAATTGAATTTGGTATTGATTGGGTTGTGACTAACCCGGTTGAATTGATTGATTGTTGTGGGATTCTGCTTATTGTGGATATGACGTTAATGGCGTGGTGTTGGTGTCTTCATGGGCAATGAACAGTCACAGAGAGCATGGGTCGACGAACAGTGGCTGAAGGGGAGGTGTTTTTGGTGCAGCCGTGAACAGTAGCTGGGGAGCTCCCTTTGTGTGGGTTACTGCTGTGAATAGTAACCTCGTAAACAGTGTTGGCTGGAATCCGACAGTCTCGGGTTTATTCCGGCAAAGTCCCGGGAATTTTTCGGCGAGCCCGGAAACCGACCTTTGGGTAATTCCTTGGACTCATATTATACCTTGGCGCGGGTTTGGGCTCGGTTGCACAACGGGCTCGGAAACGGGCCGAACGTGCAGAGGCCCATGTTCCCGAGATACATATGCTTTTGATAATTTAATAACGGACCCGATGGACATGTGAAATTACAAATGGTTAATGAATTAATTTGTAAATTAAAAACAATGGTAAATGAATTAATCTATAGATTAAAAAAAAGACACCATCTTGGAATTAATTATGAAATTATAAGTTAATTATAAATACCTAACCCGATGGAATTTATTCTATGACCAAAGTATGTTTTACTTTACTTTTAGAATATTAAGATTTGTATTATTGGCTTGACAGAATACCATATGATCGGCTAATTTAATTATTGATAGTACTATTTCAGTGAAACGGGTTATCAACAGAATATTATTTTGAAGTATTGCTTATCCAAGATTACGATTTACTCACGGTTATAATATTTCGACCACTGATTCTTGCTATTATCGGATATATATATATATATATATGAACAGTTATAATATTTATTTATACCGTATTTCGATTATAATAACTTATTACCAATGATGGTATTTTCTATTTAACGGTTTTACCATCGGGTATGTTATTTATAAGTATTATTTATTTCAAGTTGTTAAATAAAGTACGAAGTATTATACGGGCCGTAAATTGTTCTACTTACAAATATAAATTTCGCCATATAATTTGTACAATGTATTTATGTATTTTCTTGTCATAAGCGACCTAAGGGCCGGGATATCGGCTTGGGCGCTCGGTTTCGGTTTTTGATTTAAATCAAGTATACTTAATATAACCGTTGGATTAGATTAATTACCACCAAATTGGAAGAACTGTTTGATAAAAAGATAATTATGGAGATAATGAAATGAACAGATAAGCCGTATAATAATTGTTAAACTGGTATCATGCATAACCGTCTTGTTGGTGCATTATAAGTGATTGTGTTGCCATATATGTATATAGGGACATTGAGGTTTGACTGGATAGCAGTTTCAGAGACACATCAGGTGAGGATGGATAAACCTTGACATGTGCCCGTAATGCTGTGTGTGTATTTTTGTTGTTAGATTGATCTGCTGGAATTATTATTGACTGTTACCTGATTGCTGTGAATTATTGATGCTGTTGTTGGTTTGTGATAGACCTGTGTATGTTGTGTTGGAAATAATGTTAAGCTGTTAGTTGTGAATAATTGGTGGTATATGTTTGTTGATTGAATGAGATTGTGGATTAATCTGAGGTAATTGAAAGTGGGTAAATGACGAAAGAGTAAAGGAATTGAACAGGAATTTGAGATGATAATATATTTGTCACTTGGAAAGTAGTGGTACGACTAGATGGTTAGAGACTAGTTCTGTGGTGTCATGGCCAGTGGGTTAGTTGGTTGGGGTGTTGACCCCGGATTTGAGATATTGGGATGTTGATCCCGGATTTGAGATATGGGGATGTTGATCCCGGATTGTGGTGGGGCCTGGCATCCAGAATTAGTTAATAACCAGGTACGACCCTAGCTTGTCCAGTGACGGGGCCCGGAAGATAAGATTGGTATTAAGAAAATTAATAAGTATTCTATTAGTCTTGGTTTGAATGTGATTCAGTAAGATTCCTCTATCGTGTTGTTTGAGTTGGATTCCTTTGTCGTGTAGTTGTGTTAGTTGTTATGGTAGTATCCTTGTGATGTGATTGTTTGTGCTTATTGTTGTGATTGCTGTGTTTTCTTCGAAAGTATTATGGTTGATTATATATCACTGTTTATCTTTCGTCGGTGAGCGCTTCGGACTCACCCCTCGCCTGCGGGGTTTCATCCCGTAGGATGAGTTGCTTGTAGTGCAGGAACGTACCGGGCAAGCTGAAACGTACCCTCGTTCAGGACTCGGATCCATTAGATACATTGGGCCTTGCATATGTTATCATGAGAGTCATAAGTCTTCTGCTGTGCATATTGTTGAGTTTACTGCTGTGTGTATGTTGTGATTGGGCCATTGGGCCGGATGGTTGTTGTTGTTGATGTCCCCGGGGTTCGGGTGACGAGTACCATGTTGGGTCGAAGGGCCGGTTTTCAGTTTTGTTATTGGGCCGTTGGCCAATTTATTGATTTACACACTGTTTGTTGGGCTTTATTGGGTTGGGTTGTCATAGTTCCGGCACGTGTTTACTGTGTACGGTAAATACGGGTCGGAGCGTCTCACAGAATATTTATGACCTTGCACTGTTATATGATGCAATGTGATCACTACAAGTAACGATTTCTCAAAATGTGAAATTTTTACCTAGCTTCTAGTTATAATGTTATACTTACAAGTGGTCTGACCATTGCTCAAAGCTCTTTTCCTGTTCAAGAAGTACCATTAGTAACTGATTTGTTAGAACACTCAATGACTGGTAATTCTTGGGCTGTATGCACAGTAAGTCTTGGTCCCAGATACTAATCTATTGAAGCTTAAGTCTCTTGCAGTCTTAAATGTCAAACATGGCCCTGGGTTTTACTATTACACCGTGGCAATAGAAATTGGTAAAGATGGCTTTGAAGATGTTGCAGTTGTCGACTTATCCAAAGATGATCAAGGTTTGGTGGCAGGGCATTTTGGGGCCTTCTATCTGGATGCATAGGCATTGGTGTGAGTTTGGAGTTTTGGGATGACCATGGATTTCCAGTGTGCGAAAATGCACTTGAATTATGATAGCATCATGTTCTGATCTTTTGTTTAGCATTTTGCTTGACCTGGCATACCCTTGAAATTGTAGCTTGTAAGTTTGCTTAGAACATTCAATTTGTTGTACTGTGTATGGCCTGACTCGAGGGTCATTTTCATTCCTATATATGTTAATGGAGCCAGCCATGTTTTATGCAATTTGGTGTTTTTTGCTTTGCAGTCCTTATGAGATGTGCCGATGCCTTTTACTTTGCAGTACCTATGAGATGTGTTATTGGTTCATTAATAACATGTTGTCATTAAATGCGTCTTGTCCTTTGGCTGTCAATTATTTTAGAATCCTTGTGACATGTATATGCAAATCGTAGAGCGGAAAGAGGTGCAGCTCTAGTTTTCTAAGACTAGTTCTGGTATAGGTCCAAAGGGAGTTGTAGTAGGAGTAAAAAGGGCTTATATTAGCTAAGGCTTAGCTCTGAGCATGAGGGCAATCAAGTTTTTTCAAACTTTGTTATATCTAACCTTAGAAGCAAGGTTTAATCTTTACTAGAACTGGGGGTTTCTACCTGCAAACTAAGAAGTGGGTTTTCCAACTTTATTGTGCTGCAAATCTGAAACAGATTTTTTTCATTTTAATGCAATATAGGACCTGTATTGCAACTGCAAAGTGCGTACAAAATATGCAGGAACCAATTGTGAAGTGAAAGAAAAGGAAGTAAAAAACATTGGCACGAACGGGGACCTGAAAAGGCAAGCCTGATATGATCAGAAAACTAAAACACACTGCATTTTACCGTCTTATTTCATTTCTTAAGTTACATAAAAAGCATCCTGTTGGATAGACCTGGTTGTGGATCATAAACATAATACACTTGCTTCTTGGTTCATCTTCATATAATCTCACACATGAAAATGGTACTACGAGACCATGACAATTTCTAGCCCTTTACATTAGAAGATTTGTTAAAAATCTCTCCTCAGAAGATGATGGAAATGCCTGAGAACTTACTTGTAGTGAAAGGGTGGACTTTTTCCCTGGTAAGTTCTGCCATCCAATATCTTTATTGTTTAATTTCTGAACTGTCTTTGTTTCTATCATTATGGGCCTCATAGTTTGTCACGATTGTTTGCTTTGCATATATATGCATCTCATGGTTATTCCCATGATGGATATAGAGATATGATTCATGGCTATCTTGGTTTCTTTTGTTAATTCTGTTATATCTCAACTATCAATCTTCCGATCCTTGTTTATCAGAGTACTGTCTTCTCAAACACCATTAGCCTTGATTAATTGTTATGGATAATGATCTTTATGTTTCCAGGACGCTATTAACCATGATTAATAGCTATAGTGACTTTTATGTTTCCATTTTATGCAAGTTCCTGGAAATGGCCATGTTACTGAAATAGCATCAGCTGAAATGTGATATGTTGTCCGGGCTGCCTCTTGTGATATATGGGGAAGATATTTTAGTATTAAGCCATATTAATTCTTCAGCACAAAGTACAGAGTTTTATCAGTGTCTGAACTTTACATAATGTTGAAGACATAATCCTATTACTTGAGATATGCAGTCCGAGTGTTTGATAAAATGTCTATGTGAGTTTTTTGTATGAAAAAAGGAAATCAGTCACATGTTGTAATTGCAGTATTAAGATATGTAGCTGGTAGGTGTATTATAATAGTTTAATAGCAAGAGGAGAAGAAGTCTAGAGCATATAGGAGTCTCTTTTGTATTTGTTTAAGCAAGTTGGAGTCTTGGAGTGATTAGGAGTCTAGAGTTTTCAAGAGTCTTTAACAAAGTAGAGTTCTTTATGTGGCTAGCATCTTATCAACGTTCATGTGGATGAACACAAAAGCTGTGCATAAAATCTCTGCTGGTGTAATGCGTTTTGTGAGAATGAATGAAAAACACTTCTTCTCCATAAATTCAGTATTCTGATTAATTGTTGTGCATTGTTCTCTCCTTATTCCAGTGCTTTAATGATTGGTTAAAATCTTACAGAACCATATTGTTCATCGGCTGTTCTCTAGTTCTTCATATACAATGGTGTTTCGCTTGCAACATGCAACTTTGTATGAATTTAATTATCTATTTGTTATTTTCGTTTGTTTTGATTCTACGTTTCACTTGCTTAGGGTGCTTCTTGCTTTCTTGACAAGTCAAAGTACAGCAATCAAATTATTTAGAAGGAAGCAGTCCATCTGCTGATTTTAGCTTCGGTGCCACCACTGATGGAAGGAGCTATCGATTGGGCCAACTTGACGTTATGGTTGATAATGAACTAATAGATCATGAAGCTTTTGCTGCTATTCCGTCGTCACCTGATCCAGCAAAATTTGTTTCGGAGGTCTTCAAAAGGTCATATACCCATTGGAAAGGTACAGCTTTTGGCATCGATTCAATGATTATGAGTCGGATTTTTCTGTTGGAGCACCTGATGAAAGTCTCACCTGATATAAGTCTTCAAGTGAAAGAAGATGCAAGAACTCTAGCAGTTCGTTGGAAAGAAAATTTAAGGTTGCAGACTGAAAATTCTATTGAGAATATTGCATTTTTCTTGTTTTTGGCTGCATATGGATTGGTGCCTTACTTCAGCAATGATGAGATTTTTCGAATGGTTGCTTCATTTGCTCAGAAGAAACAGGCTCCTGAAATTTGTTGAGCGCTTGGTTTGAAGGACAAAATCACTGGTAAGTTCTCTGACAGGTTAGACGACTCAGTTATGTAATCATTGATGAGTTCAGTGGGCATAGATATATGTTTGTATAGCTAGTACATTTATGCATTGATAGCCATTGGGACTAAAATCTTTTGGTTGTGCGTCGTCAAATGGTAACCACATTGAGATGTCTTAATTTGATATGGTCATGAAACAGGTTACTTCATGCATTTCACCATGTATATGCCTTCTCTAATGGGACGCTCTTTGAGCCTAACAATTGAGCTGAACTCAATTGAATATGCACTATGTTTTTCTTTCAGAGTGCATCTATTCCATTTGTAATTGGAGATTGAGAAGGTTCTTTTGCTATGATCTCACTTTTTGGATCAAGTCACAGGGCGACAAACAGGCTCTTCAAAGANGGTTTCACTTCATTGTTACTCTGAAATGTTCAGAGTGTTTAAAAACAAAAGATTGTGAGAGATTAGGGAGAAAATCAATGGAACAGTAACCAAGAAAGTCAGCCTTGGTTTTCTGTAAGTTGATTTTCTGCCTATATATTGAGTGTTGTAATCTGAATTCTACAAGTGAAATAAGAGTGCATTGAGTGTGTTTCACTTCTGAAAGTGTTTCTTAGTTTGTTCATTAAGTGTACAAGCCAAAAGATTGAGTGAATTGAGAGAAAACCAATTGAAAAGTAACCTAGAAAATCAGTTTTGTGTTTTTGCAGAATTCTGGAAATTCTAGAATTTCACTGTAGCAAACATCGATGTTTTGATTTAAACATCGATGTTTTAACTGTTCTGCCCAAGAATTTGAAGTTTCCGAATCATCTAAACATCGATGTTTTGATTCAAACATCGATGTTCTAGCTGTTCGGCAGTTTATTTGAAGTTTCCGAATCATCAAAACATCGATGTTCTTGTGATTAATCTGAAGAATTTGAAGAGCAAAGCCAAGAATTGGTTGCGGAGCGTGATCAAACATCAAAAGGCTCCTTGTTTGGGTTTCACCAGATGGGACAAAAAGGCAACATTTATTATCTGAATAATGTCTTTTTCCTCGTACACTGCTGCCTTACATATTTGCTCGAGTACATGGCTTTATCCCCTGGTTTTACCCCTACCACAATTCATAAATTTGTCTCTCGGTTCATAACAAACATCTTGCTCCGTTGGACTGAATGTTTTCATTGGGCCAGATTGTAAATCGTGATTATACCAATAACTATTTCAAATAGGCAAAAGATGTTAAGGTATCATTGTTGTTATCCTCAATGTATGGATATCAGGTTCGCTGGGAAGGTTATCTTTCCAAGCTATATATTTCTAATCCAAAAATTTACGATTTGCTAACTATGATTTTGTTCGTTTGCTACTTCCTCTTGGAAACGGATACAATTAGGTCAGAGAGCTTACCTGTTATGAAAAGATGTCAATATCTTTTCAAATTCAAAAAGTAGACAAATAGGAGCTGAAGTTTAGGGCCTTTAATTCCTATTATTCCCTAACCCTTAGTTTCCTATTTAGAATAGGATTCTCTTTAAACTATTCCTGATTTGGATCTTTAATTTGCGATTTCCTTATCTTTACTTTCCTATTTAGCATAGGATGCTCTTTAAGTTGTTTCCTTGTTTAGTTTTGCCTAAATCCTATTTAAAGGACAAGCTATGAAATAAAAAGGAACAAGTCAGAATTCCTAACAATTGCTATTGAGATATAAGTTCTCTCTCTAACGAGAACTTGAGGTCTAAGGCTCCCTTTAACGAGTCTACTTACAATAGGGAAATCTAGGAAGCAAGGTAAGGGAAAGGATACACTTCCCCAACCTGAATTCTCCCTACAACATTCCAACTATCGCCGTGTGACTCGATCCTTGGCTAAACAGATTCATAACAACTTGGTAGCGGAGCCTAGCATGGGCGATAACATGGAATCTCGACTCCAATCAATTGAGGCAACGCAGGCAGAAACCTTAGAGCAGATTCGCAACATTTCCTTTCAGATCAAAGAATTGTTGTTAGCTGGGAATTCACAATCACAGATTCCCAATGCATCTGTAAGTGACAACCAGAATCCATCCGCTGCGCCCATTCCGCCAGTAGGCAGTAGCAAAACATCAGCCAACCACTCTAACACCGTCCCCAGGTTCACAAAACTGGACTTCCCTACTTTCAATGGCAAGGAAAATCCTCTGGAGTGGCTCTTGAGATGTGACCAATTCTTTGAGAATCAGCACACCAGCGAGGAAGATAAGGTGGGATTAGCAGCCTTCCACCTATTTGGAGTAGCCCAGAAATGGTATGGCCAACTGAAATATGAGAAGGGCTTGCTGCCATGGACAGAATTTCAGAAAGAGTGCTTGTTGCGCTTTGGGCCAAAGATGGGAAATAATCCTGTTGGAGATTTATCAAGCCTGCGTCAAACGGGTTCGGTGGATGCATATGAATGCGAGTTCCAAGAAAAATTGGCTCTCACAGGTAACACAATTCCATCTCACCTACATGTGGGATTGTATGTTGCAGGACTTGAAGAGTTAATCAAGGTGGACGTGGAGTTGCAAAGGCCATCGGATCTAGCAACAGCCATGAGTTGGGCGCAGGCCTTTGAGCGCCGTCATAACATTGCCAAGGGAAGTGCTACTTGCAAGGAGCCGTACCAATTACACCAGATTTCTGGTGCCAATAGCATCACCACGGGGTCAGATAAGCATTCTGCACAATCTAACCAGCATCCCACTTATATCAAGAAGCTAAGTCGTGCTGAGATGGCTGAGCGGCGTGCAAAGGGACTATGTTATAACTGTGATGACCATTACTCTGCTAATCACCAGTGCAAGAGGCTGTTTTTTCTAGAATTAAGTGACTTTCTGGACGAAGTGGGTGTAGACACTGGCCAATGAGTCACAACACTACCATAATTCCGAGCTTGAGGACAAGCTCGATCTGCGGGAGGAAAGTAATGTTATGAAAAGATATCAATATCTTTTCAAATTCAAAAAGTAGACAAATAGGAGCTGAAGTTTAGGGCCTTTAATTCCTATTATTCCCTAACCCTTAGTTTCCTATTTAGAATAGGATTCTCTTTAAACTGTTCCTGATTTGGATCTTTAATTTGCGATTTCCTTATCTTTACTTTCCTATTTAGCATAGGATGCTCTTTAAGCTGTTTTCTTGTTTAGTTTTGCCTAAGTCCTATTTAAAGGACATGCTATGAAATAAAAAGGAACAAGTCAGAATTCCTAGCAATTGCTATTGAGATATAAGTTCTCTCTCTAACGAGAACTTGAGGTCTAAGGCTCCCTTTAACGAGTCTACTTACAATAGGGAAATCTAAGAAGCAAGGTAAGGGAAAGGATACACTTCCCCAACCTGAATTCTCCCTACAACATTCCAACTATCGCCGTGTGACTCGATCCTTGGCTAAACAGATTCATAACATTACCGTTTTGAATTATACTAATTATGTCCGTCCAATGAGTCTTCTTTGCTGCATGGTAACATGTCATCAATGAACCTTTGTTTATCATTGCTAGAGTTGCAGAAAATGAAAATTTTTATCTTTTTTTCTTGTTTGTTTCTTCCTTTTGCTAATGTTAGTTACAGTAAATTGCATGCCCAATCCCCTTAATATTTTCATTGACTAGCCTTGAATCTACATTTCCGTCTCTAAAAGTCAAATGTGGTGTGGGATTTTGTGTATTTTATTCGTTTAAAAGTAAGTCTAATACTATAATTGACCTTTCTCTTATTCTTCCCCATCTCACATGTGTCTCTCATGGACGGTGCACATGGAGATGACACTGCATACAATCAAGCTATATTGCTTCTGGCGGTATGGGCACAACAAGCTTGTGTTAGGTTATTCTTGACCTTTTCTTTTCCAGATTTTATTCAAGGTCTCATTGCTAGGAAACAGTATATAGAGGCGGATAGATTTAATTAGTTGTGCGTTTGAACTGGTTGACAAGTTTCCACCTGTGCGTATCTTCCGACTATATTTCGAGTGTGATGAAGGCTCCCTCGATCTCCATGGATGCGAATATTTCACGAAGTCCAGGTGTTGTAATCCATTCCTATTGTCATTGTTACCCACTTTATAATGCACTTGTTGTCCTGAGCATAGATTTGTAGTCTGAACTAGCATGTAACATATATTATATGGGTCTTTATTACAGTGCAAGTCCATTGATGAAGCAGTATTTGCGTTAATGTCCATATTAGAATGCATGGCAGATTGCAAGCTCGAATCTGGAAGTTTAACCGAGAAAATTAAAGACTCCACTATTGACCTGGAAAAGAGAGACAGGTATAAGAGCATCTCTAAAAGCCTCTCCATCGACAAAGCAACTGGATTCCTGGAAGGTGTTGGAGTCGATTAAACAACCGACATGTATGGTGGCTCTAGGGATCAGTCCGCTCATATGCACTTGGCTCAAGAATCCTGCAGTCCAAATATCAGAGGTCCACAGCAAATGCAGAACAGCAATAAACGTCCCAGGATGTACATATCAGGCGAGCAGTCCACTTCCTCATAAGCTACCATAACTTCTGCCACATAGGGAGGTCCAGCTATCTGTTAAGTAACTAACCACTTTTTTGCCGTTGAATTTCTTTATTCCATAGGTATCTTTTGCGAACGATGTTAAAA
>JAKUCV010005291.1:50019-64462 GCA_028386065.3 Turnera subulata
CCCCCCCCCCCCAACTCTTCTTCGATTGACAGCACGACAACGGTGGCTCGAGCACGGCGGTGACGACGGCTATTTCTTATTCGAGCTCCGCCACCTCTGCGACGTCCAGTTTGATTCCTCCGTCATCGGGTCATAAGTATTATTAACCCACATACTCCCAACTCCCTCTCTTCCTTTGATAAAAATAACCAGATCAATTTTTTTATAGGGAGAGAGTTGCTTTTAGCCATTCTACAAATTGGCCTAGTGGTTCTTGCCGTTCTCATAACTTAAATTTGAATATGTATAACTTGATTTTGGATTTATGATGGGCAATTGGGCATGTATAACTTCAATTCGGATTTATAAATTTGCTAGATTTTCTCATTTTTTGTAGATTTTTTTTTCCTGTCGTTTTGCAATTTGGACAATTTGGGCAAAGGGTGTCCGGACCAAAATAATTTGGTCTATTTGGTATTTGGACAATCTGGGTTTGGACGTTGGTACGGACACCCTCAAAGCAATTTAGTCAGCCCAAAGACCAAACCAAATTAAGGGTGTCCGAACCAAATTGCCCAAATGCTCTCCCCTAGTCAAGGCTGCATGTCTTTGCCATAATGCTGATTTGCTTTGCTGGTGCACACTCCCTCGAATTTGGGTGTATCAGCATCACCATTAGGAATTAGGATTAAGGAGAGGAGATAATGCAATAACACATGTAGTAGGAGGAGAGAGATATAGTGCGTCAAGGCCTCAATGTCCCAACTCCGATTCGAACGTATATACATTAGTATCCGATTAATTTCCCTATGTTGTTCCTCTTAATTTTGGGATTGCCTGCCTGCCTTGGTGGCAAGAAAAAGAAGTGTGCAGTCATACATATCCAAGCCAATTATTAGTCTAAAACGCCGCATTCTTGTCGTTCCCAATAATCCAAATTAACATCCCTTTTCTGAGAGTTGGCCAAGCTTTACATCGGAACGAAACAATGTTTTCTAGAGCCCATTCTTGAGAAGGAAATAATTTTCTGCACCATATTTAGATTTCGATTTCAGTAAGCAAACCCATAATAATAGATCAAGGCATGTTAGGAACTTTCAAGCCAATTTAATCAATTCAAAAGGGATTCATTCAATCGCTTGACGCATGCATCCGCACGTTGGAGCCCAAGTCCTCCTTCCTTCTTGTCTTTGCAAACTTCCTTCTGGCTATAATTAACTAGCTAAACCCCATTTTGCTCTCTTCTTGTGTGGAACCCCACAATAATTAACGGTCAACATCTTCAAACATTTTTTGCTGAAACATTACCAGAGACATACAACCTTGATTTTGGCATAACTAACTCGTTGTCCCAATGGTGGTTCACAGTTATGCAAGCATTGCACAAAATGCTTGAACACTGTAAGTAGGGGAGAGCATTCGGTCAGTTTGGTTTGGGCAGGCTAATTTGGTTCGGTCTTCGGTCTGTCCGAATTGGCCTCAGGGGTGTCCACACCAATGTTTGAACCCAAAATGTCCGAAGACCGAAATGACCGAAATATTTCGGTCTGGACAGCGTTTGTCCGAATTTCCCAAATAACAAAACAACACAGAAATATCCAGTGAAAAGGAAATCCAAAAAATTCACAAATCCGATTTGAAGTTATACGTGGACAAGCACAATTACCCACCATAAATCGAAAATGAAGTTATAATGCCCAACATTCAAAGTTATGTTACAATTCATTCCAAATTTGCATCCAAACTTTTACGAAAAGTTGAATTACATAACAAGCTTCAAAGTTCAAATTTCAGAGAATGTAATGTAAGCCAAGCTTGCTGCAACCTGCAGTCCTACACCATTCTTGATTAATAAAAATTGCTTCAAACTTCAAACTTCTTTCAGACTTCAAACTTGCTTCTTTCTTCATCCTTCAAACTTCAAAATTGCTTTTTTCCACCCACCATAGTGTATCTCTACTGTATCCAATATTGATTATCAACAATAAAAAAGAATGATTCAATTCCGCGACTGGCAAATTTTCTACTGGAAGCATAATTTAATAAAAAGGGCAGCAAAGAAGCATGATTTCATAAAAGAGGGCAGCAAAAAATGACTTACAGTTATAGACTTACAGCAACTTGCAAGAACCTGGGATTCACTCCAAAGCAACTTGATTCAATTCTGAAAAAAGAAACGGGAACTTAAAATTTTGTCTTACAATTAAGGAATAAATCAGAATAAACAAAAGCAAAAAAAAGACTCACCTTTTTCAATTTTCTCAAGTGAATGAATGTCTTCTTCCACAGTAACTCTAGGCGTCTTGCGCGGTTTGAGCCAATCTTGTGCACAAATAAGGGACTCAACCACCCTAGGAGATAGGGAACTTCTAAACGAATCAAGAACTCTTCCACCGGTGCTGAAAGCCGATTCTGAAGCTACAGTAGATATTGGCATAGCCAATATATCACGCGCCATGTTTGCAAGGATCGGATATCTTGGAAAGTGCTTTTTCCACCATTCAAAACATTCCAATTCTTGGCATCTCCATTTTCAGTTTCTTCAGCCAAGTATTTATCGAATTCTGATCTACTCTCATAACGGAATGTGCGATTTTGAGCCTTGCGTTTCTTGTACTTTCGCTTACTTTCTGAGTCTATCATCCGAGATGGGTCACTATCTTCTTCCTCATCTAACTCCATTGCAGATCCTACACCACTTCCTTCTCCTACCAAGTCACCACATAAATCTCCACCCATATTCTTTTGCTTGTACATCTCACTATAGGCATTGAACATTGCATTCAAACTTTTCATCACCTTATCCATAACTTTCGGCCCATCTAATTCACCATGCATGTCATTTATTGCAAGCTCAAGATACTCTAACTTTTGGCTTGGATCAAGAATAGCTGAAATGTAAAGCAAAGAATTCATCTTGCTCACATCCCCCCAATACAACAGTTTAAAAAGGACGTAAGAGAATCGGTATGAGTAGTTAACTTATAGCCGTCATAGTACGACGGTAACAGAGTTTTCTCACCGTTGTAGTTTTATTCGATCAAAGAATGCATTGGCAGTAACATAGGAAGACCCAGAAACAAAGTTCGTCAACCTATAAAAAGGTCTCAGAAACTTACACATCCTCCTTGCATTTTTCCAATCACAATGCATAGGCAACCCCACACATTCCCTAACTTGTACAACTACATCATCTCTATTCCCCTCTCCATGTTCCACTACCATTGTATCACCTTCAACTTCCTCATTCACCACTATCACTTCTTCAACATTAGCTCCACCTTTTCCTTTTCCCTTGCCCTTCAATTTAATCTTGAAAAATTGAGACTCCAGCTCCTCTTTCAAATCAGAATACAGCATGCTATACCGATTAAATGCCCTCTGATACTTTTCAGCAGCTTCTAACGTCAAGAATGTAGAGTTCCACCTAGTTGGAACATCTAAGCATAGCATCTTCTTTGACTTGATTTGTTCATTGACAACACACTCATTGAACTTGTCCAACCTAGAAGAGGAATGTCTCACAAACCGAACAGTAGCTCTAATCCTCTCCAATGACTTATTGATTTCCCTTAAACTGGCATGCACAATTAAGTTAACAATATGAGCAACACATCTCATATGAAAACATTCACCATCTAAAATCGAAGTGCCCCATTGTTTGACTTGTCCCCTAAGATAATCAACAGCCACATCATTTGAACTAGCATTGTCTACTGTGACTGTAAATACATTCCTAATGTCCCATTTCTTCAAGCATTCCTCCACTCCCATACCTTTGTTGTTCCTTTATGACTTACAATTGGACAGAAATTCAATATCATCTTTCTCAACTTCCATTCATTGTCAATAAAATGCGCTGTTAAGCACATATAATTGATCTTCTGAATAGAAGTCCAAGTCTCAGTGGTTAAGCTAATCCTTTAGGCACTACCTTGTATAAAATCTTTCAGCCTAGTCCTCTCCAAGACATATAAATCATATGTATCTCTAGCAACTATCCATCTAGAAGGCACTACAAATCTAGGTTGCATAGTTGAACGAAAATGCTTAAACCCAACTCCCTCTACAAGCTTAAATGGAAGCTCATCAACAATAACCATGAATGACAAAGCTTTCCTTATCGAATCCATATCAAATCTCCATACAACCATTGATCCCGGCTTTGATTGCTCTACATCATCATCTACATTCCCCCCACTAATAACATTAACATGCCTAGTAATTTGGGTTTGTGTATCGTTAGGTGGAGGCTTTTGGTCACATTTATCCATGTGACGCTTAAGAACTGTTGTGCCATTCTTAGAGGTATTGGCAGCAAACTCTCTCTCACAATGTAAGCATCTAGCCTTCTCCACCCCATTTTCAGTAACAAACTTAGAGAAATGAGCCCATACCTCTGATCTAGGTTGCATAGGTTTTCGTTTCCCTTTTGCTGTGGTAGTGGTGCTTGTAGCTCCAACTCCAGTATCTGATGAAGGAGTATTAGAACCAATTCCAGATTGGTTTGGTGTTGACATTGATTTTGAAATTGTGTTGTGTAAGTGTTGTTGCTGAATCCGAAAAAAAAAAAAAAAACTAGAGTTAAGAAGGTCATGCAAGACATTATCTATGATCACCATAAGAAAATTATGAATACCTCAAAATTTGCTATACATGCATTGCAGCTAATTTGTTACTCTGCATGAATGAATTTGCAGTTCATCAAATTTATGGTACATATGTAGGACACGCATGTTTATGGAAATTTCTTCCATTATTCGTGTGATGAAATAATGCAAAACACTATTTTAGTCCAACTGAGCAATCAAATGTCAATAATGCTAACCAATATCTAATCAAAACATGTAGCTGATTATTAAGATGTCTTTTGCATACTTTCACTGATGAATAAAAATCAAAGGGTCATCTGTTTTCACTATCAACCTCTCTCTTATCACTCGGTCTGACATTAGAATGTAGCTAATAGCAGGCATTGACAAACAACAAATGATAATCATTCTCTCATAACTGAAGCTTAAATGCATAAAAAATAATCTGGACGAACAACAGAAGCACCAAGCATGTAAATGAAATATTAAACAAGCTGAAATAAACTACTCGCAGTACATCACATTATTTTTGGATCGACCATAAAAGCTAGCTTACCTCTAGATAATTGGCTGCTGACAAGCATGCTTAAGAAAGCCAATGCACAGAATTCCCTGGAAAAAGTACAAAATATTGTTATTAAAGATTAGAAATTCCCAGCCGAATAACAGAGGACACATTCAGTTCCTTGTCTTTTGCCAAAAAATAATCAACTACACGTGGGACACTAAACAAACCATAAACAAAATGAATTTCATGAATCATATAGTTAGCAAAGAACCTCTGCAACTTCAACTAGCAAGATAGCATAACCACTTTGGGTTGATTCCACAAAGGCACAAACTATCAACTTCTCTTTTGGCCTTATACACATCCAAAAGAACCCAAGAGTGAAGACAAAGAAGGCGAGGAGCCACCACAGAGAAGGCCCTTCCCACAGCAGAGGAACCTGGTGACGCCGTGGACCAGAGCAAACAAGTTGGATGTCAAAAAATCGGACAGAAAAAGAAATAAAAACAAAAATCTTGATGGAGAGTTGATAAAAGAGAAGGAAGAATTAAGAAATAGTACCCGATGGCGGCCGGAGGATGATGATTGGGCAAGGGGAGTTGGGGAATCGAAGAAGAGCGAGAGAGGGGAATGGAAATTAGGTTTGGGAGAATTAGGGGGTTTGCTTTTGGCTGCTGGGTTGGGACTCGGGCGACCTCCTCTTTGTTTTGTTTTTATTTTTTCCCATCTTAGCACAAAACGATGACGTTTTGTTAAAGACCGATTGGTTTTTCGGTCTGTCCAAACTTCGCCAAGGCTGCCCACACCAAATTATTATGCTAATTCGGTCCTGTCCAGCCCAAACCCGAATTTTAAATTTGGTTTGGACAGTGTCCAAATAACGTAAAATTCGGTCTGGACATCGGTTATTCAGGTCTGTTCGGTCAATCTGCTCACCTCTAACTGTAAGATTGGAGACCGGAGGCCTTTTCCTCTAAGTGTGTGCGAGTACTGTTGAAATCCATCGCCAGCCAAAAACCAAGGATTAGTCATAGTATTAGCAATATTATATTCCAGGTCACTAATTTAAAGAAAAAAAAAATTCTCTCCCAGAGTATGGAGGGTGTTTTTGGGATTAGCATACAAGTGTGTAACAGTAAGGATCCAAGTAAGGTTGGGAAACAAATGTGTAACAGTAAAGAGTAAAATGGGAGGGCTATATATATAAATTCACAGGCTCACACACGGAAAAGCCCAAGCAGAGTCGGGCTTTGTCCCATATAATTTCCTCTCAGAATTTTGTATCATTAAGCATCATTAAATAAACTAGAAAATGTTTAGAGTTGAGCACTAATTAACAAAATTTCCAAGAAAATTTGTACTCCATGAGAAATTCTATGGTGCTCAAGGAGAAATTCGACAGTGCTCAAGCTGTACCACATCAATGGTACAACATGTTTCCTTTTTTATTTGACAAATTCTATGGTGAGAGAACTCATGAGTGGGCGTAGGCGATTCGCAATAATTTTCGTAATGAGCTTATACGTCACATTACAAAGACTGATAGGCCTGAATTATTTGATAGACTCCGGATGCTAAACCTTAGGGAGGAGAACCAATAATGTCCGGTTGAGAGCAACATCAAAGGATTTATTGTCGAATGCCTCCTTAACAAATCCACAAACCGACCTCCCTACTACATTCCACTGCTTCTGGTAGAAAGCATCTTGAAAACCATCCACACCTGGAGCCTTCCATGCGCCCATCATGAAAAGAGCATATTTAATCTCATCATCAGTAACAGTTCGGCGCAATTCATCATACACCTAGGAATCCAAAACTGGAAAATGACTAGGGATCCCCACCTCATCAGGGGGTGGCCTGTCCTCCGAATATAGATTCTGAAAAAAATCCAGAGCAACCGATTGTAACTGACCTTGATCCAAGCTTCAAAGCTGCAATTTTATTCCGGCGGCGACGAGTAATAGTTGAAGTATGGAAATACTTAGTATTATGGTCCCTAGAAGCAATCCAATCAGACCTAGACCTCTGGAACCACAATACTTCTTCTTGAACAAGCACATCTTCTTACTCCTTCTTAAGCCTCCACAATAAACGGCGCAGACCCCTACAATCATTCGCATCATGAGCCTTCTCCACACCCGCCATTCGAGCTAACAAATGTCTCTTTCATTTAATAATATGCCCAAACACATTCTTATTCCAATCCTGAAGCACTCGTGTCAGAATCTCGGTAGCCTGCCCAAGAGAAGCTGACTCCTGCCAATTCTCCTGAATAAGGTGCGGGAAATTCTGGTGCAAGAACCAAGCTCCCTGAAAACGGAATAACCGATTAGGTCCACCCCCTTGCAAACTCGGAGATAATTGTAGAAGTAGGGGTGAATGATCAGATTTTTTCCAAGGGAGATGGGACACTATAGCTTCCTCAAACATAAGTCTCCAATCAGCATTAGCAACCGCCCTGTCTAGTCGTTCTCGAACGCCCCGACGTTCCCATGTGAAACAAGAACCTACAAAACCTAAATCAAGCAGGCCGCAGTTACTCAAACACTCTGAAAAAGCATGGGCAGCCGAAGCAACGATCGGGGCGCCACCTGCCTTCTCCGAATCATCCAACAAAGAGTTGAAATCCCCAGCCACTAGCCAAGGGGTGGATAGGTCTGTAGAGAACTCCCTCAACCCCTGCCAAAGCGCGTCCTAGACTAAACTGCTAGACTCCCATAAATCGCCGTTAACAACCACGGCCTCTCTCCAGAACCATTCACCACCACGTGAAGATACTGACGATGAATCTTGGACACTTGAATGAAATCCGATGGACCATTCCAAAGAATCCAAATGCCACCAGAAAAACCAACCGCCTCACTTCTAACATGCCAATCGAAATGAAGCTTCCGTATAGAACGATCAGCTTCCTCACCACTAATCTAAGTTTCAAGAAGAACTAAAACCTAGGGATGATATTGTGAAACCAAATCCCTCACTGCCCGATGGAACTCATTACCCTTCGCACCTTGACAATTCCAAAAGATTAATGAAAACTGATCCATTAAAAAGGAAAGGGATTGGAGACACAGACTTACATATCAAGCATGTTCGGTAGAGGAAGAATACTCCTCCTCCAGTTGATCATTTTCATCCTCCATACCTTGCATCAAATCAACCATACCATTATCCTCATCCATATGAGAAGTATCTATCGTGTCTTGCTGAACAGGCGAGACCCCAGTGAACACAAAACTATCCCCTCACACTACTTCCTTCATCTTGTGACCAAGCGCTGCAGTATCAAAGGCCACCTGCAAAGGGCTGGCTTTGTGCTGCACCGCCCTTCCCAATGAGGAAGGCTGGGAGGACGAGGCAGTAGCCGACTTTAGAGCAGAATTTTCCGGGGGAAACAAGTTGGTATCTGAAGCACAAGCACCAGAAGAGGCCAAGGCCATAGTCCTTTTAAGGAGAGTAGGCCAAAGGAGATCACTAGAAGTAGGTGCGAGCCCCGTACTACTAAAAGGATCTTGAATTGGACTGGGAGTATCAGCTTGCATAACCTGTTGCTTGCGAGTAATTAAGCCTATTTTGATGAGCCAACTTGGGGATCCTTATGCACACACTTAGGTGCAAATGACGCCGGCCTCCTCTTGGCCATAAGGGCCGCAACTGGAACCACAGACACTCCTACAACCTCAGTGCCCTCAGACTCCTGCTTATCAGCCAACACATCAAAACGAGAGCAGCCCTTGGCCCCATTCCCCGTGTTCTGACTCCCAACTGCAGTTTGCCCTTGTCTTGGTGGACGACAAGGACGCTGCGGGGCTTGCATCCATGGCCCAAACCGTCCTTCCACCTGCTGGTCCGCTTGGTGCTCCACCTCCATACGTTCCTCCCGACCTGCAGTATTCATATGTTCACCGGACGAAGCATCCCCAGGTGTTGTGGTGGGGGCTGCCGCAGTACCTTGCTGCCTTGCTGGACAAGAGAGAATGTTGTAAGTTGCCCGCCCACAATGAAAGTATAATTGGGGTAAACCCTCGTAAACAACATCATACCACTCCCTATCAACTGCCACTTTTGAACATAAAGGCTTCGTCAGATCAATATTACAAGCAATGCGAGCGAACTTCCCACGATCAGCACTTTGGGTACTCACATCAATTCTCACAATCTTACCAATTTTGTTCCCAAGCATGTGCAATATACTGTTGTGATATAACCAACAATGATGCTTTTGGGATTTGAATCCATGCGACAACAGAACCAATAGAATGCATCGAGGGCTTGAAGTTAGGACGCCAATTCTCGACCGTTAAATAGTGACCAAAAATCTTCCAGGGGTCGTCTGTAAGTGCATGGTGGTAATCACCATGGCTAGAGAACTTCACAAAGTAATAATTGTTCTCCAGGTCAATGACCTTCACCGGAGCAGACAATTGCCAAGTCGTCTTCAAACGGTTGCAGAGCACCGTATATCCAATACGCCTACCCCACAGTTTAACAATCAAGGTACTCTCCCACCGTTTATGGAGCTCAGAACGGAATCGGTCA
Source organism: Turnera subulata (assembly GCA_028386065.3). Taxonomy (NCBI): domain Eukaryota; kingdom Viridiplantae; phylum Streptophyta; class Magnoliopsida; order Malpighiales; family Passifloraceae; genus Turnera; species Turnera subulata. Next base: position 59,641 of record JAKUCV010005291.1, read on the forward strand.
GAGATGGATATCATCGGGCCCTTCTCACATCGGGTAACCGTTATATCCCCTTCCTCAATCTCAAACCACGTATCAATGCGAGGAGCACCCCAATCCCTATCCTGAACAGGCGTAAATAGTTTGTCCCCATAAGAAGGGAACGTAGCAGAGCTGGTGCCCACCCCAGGGGCCGGCATAGTCGTCTCCGGAAACCTGAAAGCATACTTCTCCTTCTGTGAGGCGGTATCAATATCTGGGAGAACTGGCGGCGGGCCATCCCGCGGTGGCCCTAAGGGCGGCGTCGTGGCGGACATACAAACCCTAGAAGAAAAACTTGTGAGGCACGAAAAAGTCGGAGAATTAGGTTGGTTCTACTTTACCTATGTTCTGATTTATTTTCCTCCCCTCCCCGACATTTAAATAATCTTTTACTTTATGAAATAAATACAACAATAATTGATAAATTTTAAATTATGATGATGACTTGTCAAATAAAAAGGAAACATGTTATATCATTGATGTGGTATAGCTTCAGCACCATAGAATTTCTCGATGACGACTTGTCAAATAAAAAGGAAACATGTTATACCATTGATGTGGTATAGCTTGAGCACTTTAGAATTTCTCTTGTAGAATTTCTCGCATGGTTGTTGGAGAACAACTCCGCCTTGAAAAAGTCAACTGCAGCAACCAAATTTAATTGGAATTCAGAGAAACCCAATTTGCTAAAATTAGCAGCAACCATAGAAATTCTAGATGTGGGAAGGGTATACAAGAGAACTCAAAGAAGGAGGTGTCAGTGCTGAGTTAAGAAACACAATTGGTGGATTATGGATGAGGAGAAAGGAGATGGAGATATAGATCTGGAATTTTTTTTTCAAAAGGAGGGTTAGTTCATTTTGGAAAGACCAAAGAGAACGTTGGGAAGAAATACTACTAGTACTACTAATACTTAATATTATCCATGAATTTTCTCTTCTACTTCAGTAAAAACACGCCTAGGAATTAATATGGAAAATGTCAATTAGCTAACAAGCAAATATATGCGCCTAAGAATTAACGTGGAAATTGTCAGATTTTGTAGAGAAAAGATCTTTTTTTTTAGAAATAATATAGCAAATTATTTTTAGAACAAAGGGAAAAGAATTATATAGTAGCATCAATTTTTTTTATGCTAATTTTTTTGGAAAAGAAAAATTTAAGTTGAGGGAAGGCTCCCCAGTCCACGGCCAGGGCAAATCATCGGGCTCTCCAAACGCTTAGAGTGGTATTTACAGATTACCCACTACGGACGCTCGAATAGATAACTCATGAACTTTATTAGATAATATAACCAAGTACAAAAGTGCAGTCATTGAATAGATAACTGCAAAAGCAAAACAAAAATTATACACTTATCCAGGTTAGGACATAGACACAATTAGGTTAGAAGGGATTCTTTCAACCAGTTTTAGGAGGGAATCATCCAAGAATTCATTTACAGGCTGGGATGGCTTTTTTTATTATTATTTCGTTATCACAACTTATAAACCTTCGAGGCTGTATTGGCATATCGTCCGTGCTTTGTAATGTAGATATTGGCTAGAAAAGAAATTAAATTCAGAAACTATAGGAGTAGACGCATAGCTTGCGCAAGAGATAGTAATTAGAAAATTGCTAGTGGTGCTCTTATCAATTTCTTTCCAAACTTTGGAATACTAGCTAGACTGACTCGCTATTTATGATACAGTGCAGTTGATTCCCAAATAGAAAACTTAAAAAGAAAAAACAAGGGAAAAAGAATAAAAAAAAAAGACAACTTAGAGATATCGTCATATGGAGAAGATAAAATTGTTTTAAGCACTGACCAAACCCAAAGCACCCCTCAGAAGAAGAAAGAGTTTTCCTATTTTATTTGGTGGTCCGGGGCAAATGGAAAGCCAACTTAGGTTGATTCGAAAGATTTCCAATCGAAATGGCTCCTAAGTTATATGGAAGTGATATATTTTCATTGTTTTGCATCTTTAATTATCGATCTCTACCGTACCTCATACCGTTACTTTAGAGTGGTTCAGAAGTATTAAGTAGAATTAAAGTAAGTAGTCTTAGTCTTACATAGGTCAACTCAAGAAGGACCCACACATGTGACACTAATCCGTACTAGGTCTGTGTCAGAACTTTGAAAAGTCACAACTTTATATTTAGCTGATTATGGTTAGTCCAGGAAGTCTCAAATTGCTTCGTCTTAGGGGAGTAAAATAGTGCATTATCCTGGTATGTCCGCGGGAGACATATCTTGCTTTCCAACCCACAAACTTGGTGCTCAGTCGATAGGGAAGCTGCACGACTCAAAAAAAGTGTATTATCGCCCCATCTCTCTATCCTTTTCCAAGATAGAGTGGAGCAATTCAGTCTAAAAACTTTAACCCATTTTGTGAAATCATCTGGTGCCGTATTAGTTCCTACCACCACTGCTAGTAGCTCACCATCACATACCACCAGGTAGCCTTCTTCAATAGATGTACAAGGCCTTTTAACAAATTTCACTGCATCCTTATGATCTTCTTCACTTGGATCATGAATGAGTACATCTCCATCACCCGCCATTAGGTAAAATCGTCCATTGTGAATAACGGAACTATCAGCAATAGGATTAGAGCTAGTCTTCCAAGGATGCCATGGAATTTTATATTCCTTTGACATTTCCCACTCTTGCCCACGAGAAATATACGCAAACCAAAAAGCTAGTGGCTCAAAGATAACACCCACAATCATACAGTCTGGTGATGTTGGAACCGACGAGAAGGAAATTCCATCAAAGACAAAATTCGTAGGAAATTGAGGAAGTTGAATCTTTTCACTTGTGTAAGGGTTGAAGAAAAACATATCAAACTCTTCCTGAGCCAACAACAACCACCCATCTTTTGAGCTTGAGATAACCTTTCCACAACTCATCCCGGGAATGGATTTTGTGATTGTTCGGCAAAGTATGGGTTCGTATAGTTTGATCAATGACCTATCAATCCCAACATGCAACAGCTTTGGCATTTCTTTTTCCATAAAATTTAGATATTCCTTAGGAGCTTGAATGGAATTCCATGCTTTGCAAACCGCCCGAAAAGCACACACATTGTGGAAAGAATAACGGTGATCTTTTACCAAGATATGAGATTGGATTAGGCTTAGAATTAATTGTGGAAAACTAGACCAGTCTCTGATATTCTCATCTCCTCTAGCTTCCAACATCGTCATCATATCACCTGTCATAAATGTGTTTTTAAAAAAAAAAACAGAACAGTAAGATATATACTTTGTGCATTAATTCCATCGATATACTGTTCCATTCAAAAAAAAAAACACAAACGTAAATTTCCTACGGCAATTATTTACGAAGCTAAGTGTGACACAGCAATTAAAAATAATACTAAGTTTAGTTGAACCTAGCTAGACACAAGGTCAAATAGGTGTATATATAAAAGACTACTCTAGGATCAGTCCCAGATAAAAGATTCATATTATATATACTTGACCCGCACATATATACATAAACTTAAATTACGAATATGTACGGAATTTATCAAATATGACTGATCGTATGGTTTTGAAGTAAAGTGCAAATCTAAATTGCTATCCAAACAAATAACAATGTATGAACTCCATTATTTATCTTTTGTGATAAGAGCTTTAAATTACTCAAAAAGACTACTGTGAGAGACAAATTAATAAATCAATAAGTAGAATCATTATCGACAACACCACTCCAATACTTTGCAAACTATGGCCTAAGAATCCCACCTCTATCTTCTTCTTTATTTGCAAGATTTTCTCATCATACAAAAAAAAAAATCCACATAATCTTCGCAGTTTCTTATAATTTGGCTGCTATATGTCGGAGCCCTCTCTTTTTCTCTCTATTTTTTTTTTCCTTACCCTGAAACAAACAATTCAAGCTACACGAAATAGAAAAGTAAAAAAATATATAAATTATTGATGAGGAGTACGTACTTGTGATTATGCTTCTTCTCCTTTTTTTATGCTATTCTTCCCCTTCTTCTTGAGTATTTCTTGAGTATTTAATTTGCCGTGTGGAGAGGAAGAGTATTACAGGTGTAGTGATTGGTTTTTCAATGCTTCCATGTTAGGCCTGACCCCTTTATATATAACCTCATGGAGACAAATCCGTTTTTTCTAAGACCAGTGACCATAGAATTCTTTCTGGTATCCGAGCTCGTAGTTGTGCGATAGTAAGCAAAGTCGGTCACCTAACTAATTCTAGTATTTAAAAAACACCAAAGTTGATTATATATATATATATATATATATATATATTTTGAAAAAGGGAAAATCCATAATAAAACGGATTTAGCTGGAGAGGTCTATCTATACAAAGGGGGCCAGGCCTAACATAAAGCATTGTGGAGCTAACCCTTACAAATCAAATACAAAGAAGGAAGTGGAGGAGGAGGTGGAGGGACAAGAACCAGAAGAAGACTAATTAATCATAAGTAAGTACTCCAGCTGTTTAATTTATACTATATGTTTGTACTCTATTATAGCAGCCAAATAAAAAGAAATTTCAGGGTCAAACCAAGTTACATATTGTAGTGATTTGTGCCAATCGCCAACCATTCAAATCTTTTCTTTTAGCAATAATATGTTTCAGTTAGTATAAAAAGAAACTCAAATCTATTTTTATTGTAAATTCTCTACATTGTTTTTAATTTTAATTGGTCGTGTTATAATTAAAGCTGCAGGTTCTTTTTGTTTTACGAAGCCAACACAGAGGAGAAGCATTGATATAGTTAGGCGATCAGGTACGTTTCTCGATGATATTTACTATTTCATGTGTTCAAGGCTCATTCGT
>JAKUCV010005292.1:0-114492 GCA_028386065.3 Turnera subulata
GGCCAATTATGCCTACGTCTCCGGAGCACTGCTCTTTTTATAGGAGAGGAAGAATATTTAGTACAATTGTTAGGATACAATGTACTCTAATGTTTTTGGGATGGATTTCTAAGGCAAGGGGGAGTTCTATTTATAGCAAAACAAAACTCCCCACAAGCACTTTCTCCAAGATGTGGGATTGGAATGGGCAACACTATTCCAACAGTTACTTCTCTTTGGCATTCTTTGTGTACCTGGTGGGGGGTTCCTTGGATTGCTCCGGCCTCTATGACGGGCTGGTTTGTACAGTGGCCTGATCTTTCCGGTAATCCTCATAATCAGGAGGCCTGGATGCTGCAGGGATGTTCCGCTGTTTGGTCCATATGGCTGGCGCGCAATGGATTGGTGTTTGATAACAAGCCTGTTCATATGGGCCGCTTATTCGATCTTGTTATTGTTCGCGCTTTTAACTGGTTCAAGATTGTCCATCCCCAATTTCCATACAGTGTTAGTGCTGTTCTCTCTTCCTCGGAGTTCTTTCGTTGTTGGCGTAGTTCCAAACTTGTCCGTATCCGGTTCACCTAGCTCTGTACACGGCCTTTCAACGGGCGTGCTTAGTTTTAAGCTTTATGTTGTTGCTTTCTCATTGTTAATATTTCCACTACTCTCTGATGTATCCTTTCTCTGCTATAAATAAATCACTCAATTAGCATAAAAAAAATGAGAGTTTTCCAGTGTTTCACCACCGATTGCATGAAACACCAAAGCCATTTAAAATAAATACTAGTTCATAACATGCAAATGAACTATTCCCGTACCTGCTTCTTAGGAACAATGATATACTTCCATGCAAGGAAACATGCTTTTCTGTTGTTTGCCACCCCCATTCCAAAAGAAATTCTGTTGGATCTAGATAATCTTCTTGGCCATAGCTATAAGCAACTGAAACAAAGGCATAAAAATAGATGGGTGGCCCGCTTAGTACCAACTTAATTAAAGTCATTCTTCTCCCAATCGAAAAGTGCTTACCCTTCCACGTCTTAAGTCTGGTCCTGAAATTATATAAAATCGGCTTCCAGGCAGCCACACACTTCATATTTGCCCCGATAAGGTATCCAAGATACTTGAAAGGAAAATGTTCAACCCGACTATGCAACATATTTACAAATTCCTCCACCTGATTGTGTCGCAAGCCAATACCAATGATACTACTCCTAGAGGGATTCAAAGACTCTCAAGCAACACTTTACATTCAATAGGGTTTGGGGTTCAGCAGGTGCGAAAAGAATGATGCCATCGGCGTACAACAAGACAGAAACTGGAAAGTCGTGAACTGAAACTTGCTTATAATAAACTGCAATGAGGCTGCTTGGTAAAACTTCAGCTGCGAGGTTGAATAAGAACGAAGACAAAAGATTGCCTTGTTTGATACCCCTCCCCATGCTGAACTCTTTGCCGGCGAAGCATTGATCAAGACAGCCAATGACGAAGAGGACAAGCATGCCTCAATCCATCCTCTCCATTTCGCTCCAAAACACACAACGGCCATAACCTGTATCAGGTATCCCCAATCAAATGCAAATCGTAAAATCCGATCATCAGTAATTGAATCATTTGTCCACGCGCGTCAGACAAATCAACAGAAGTACAAAGTTTATCCACCTAAAATGTTCCGAGCTAAAACAGAGCCGAATCACTGACAAATATGAAACAAATTGTACCTCATCTGCATTCTATTGTTAATAAGTAACATCATTGCATTGTTCATTTTAAGTAGGAGATTAGGAGACATAGAGTATAAAAGGAACCCGTTAAGAAAATTCTTCATCCAACAATTTGCACAGAATACAGATTTCAAAGACCTAGCTCACCAAATTGATCGTCAGCATCAACTGTATCATCTGACAGGCGAACTGCATCCAACTTTTGCTTTAAAACATCGATAGCATTAAGCAACAGTTGGGAAGCTCTAATTGCACCAGTGGATTCAACTGTAAACATAAAACTATCTTCCTCTGCACGGATGTCTATGACCCCTGGTTTGCCCATAGCTTCAGCTTTCTTGAGCACTTCATCATCATATGTGCGTGCTTATAAGAATTTCTCGTGCAAGAGAAATTCTTATAAGCACGCACATCCATCCACAGGAAAGAATGCATGACACCAAGCCACACAATCACTATAATGTAAAACAAACTGAGAGCATGTACAAATTCATCTAAGCTGCCGCCCATACAGCACAATAAAGTTAAAAATTGGTCATTAAGGCCACAAGTACTAAAACTATAACTCAAGAACAGGAAGATTAGATCCTGGAATGCATACATTTTACGAGATAGAATGGCAGAATTACATAATTCGAGGCATTACTCTTAATGCATAAAACATTTTGTAACCATTTCAAGAAAAGGATCAAAGAATTCAGGACCCCCAAATTAATCTTCGAGGGAGATCAGATTGCACATAACTGTTCCGTTCTGTTGGTCTTGTTGAAATCTGTATTCTCCCTTCCTTTTTCAATTAGTTCAGTAATTCGTGGCATTACTAATGCGTAGAAATTTGGTACCCATTTCAAGAAAAGGATCAAAGAATTCAGGACCCCAAAATTAATCTTCGAGGGAGAGATTACACAACTGTTATCAAAGAATTCAGTTATGCACAAAATTCTCCCTTACTTTTTCCTCTATATCCCCCGAAACAAACTGGTAATCTCCCTCGAAGATTAATTTCTCGTACATGTCCGCTTGATCAATCATGCAGCCCATCAAGCGGTCCCACCCCTCTTATTATTTGCCGATGACTAATCCTTTTTAACAGAAGCTTGTCTTAAACTTGGATGTTGCACTTGTAATTTTTCCAGGCTTAAATGTAATCCTTTTGAGTGTGTGGAGGTTGTCATTCTTTGCAGTGGCGCGCAAATTGCCGGGTTAAAGAGGTGATGTGACGGAGGTTTTGACCCCCAATTCCATTGTATGTGAAGATTGAGACCTCGTCATCAATAATGAAATTCTTTTGTCTTTGGAGAGAAATATCCATCAAATAAAAAAATAAAAACATATGTTGTTTATTCATTTTTTTTAATAAAAGTGATCCAACAAGATTAAATTGTTATTAAAAAAGTTAAAAATTGAAATGAGGCTAGATGCTAACAACTGATCAGTACGTAATATCTCAGAATTAAATCTTCCATGACATAGAATAACAAAATCTGAAAAGACATATGCATAAGAAAGCAAAGAAACGAATGTATAGAACCTCCTTCTCCTTGTCCTCTTCCAGTATACATGGAATAGATTATTTATCTAATAAACATATAAAGTAAAGATATGAAGACGCAGCCCTCAGTAGTAGTAGTAGTAGTAGCAGTAGCAGTAGTAGTAGTAGTAGTCTTCATGCCCTTAGGAGAAGTAGTGGTAGTAGTAATGGTAGTAGTAGTAGTTGTAATACTAATAGCAGGAGGAGCAGTGGTAGTGGTAGTGTTTTTAAGAGTTGGTGCTGCTGCTTTATTTGTTGGTAATTTTGCAACTCCTGTGGATGTACGTTGTCGTGGTCGTCCTTGTTCGATGTCTGGCTCTCCTTGTCGTCGCTTTAGACAATCATGGAGCTCGTCGCCTAAAGTGAAGTAAGTAAGTCCGAGAATAACAGCAACTGTCGCAATCCCAAGAACGACTAGGAAGATAATCTTGCCTATATCCATGGCCGCCGGCCGTCTTGTGAGGGGGGGTGGGAATGATGAGGGATGAGTTAAAGAGGGCGAAGCCGGATTAATTTTTTTTTTTTTTTTTGTATAACTACGATTAGTTAGGGCTTGTTCAATGTTGTGAACAAGGTATAGATGTACTGTATATATAAACTTCTTAAGGCGGTGTGCTCACATGGCGGTGGCTTTCTTTATTTTCTATAGCTGGATTTTTTTCCTTTAATTTTCCTGCAAATTAACTAATCCACCACCACCAAAAAAAAGATATATTCCAAGTCAAATAGGATTGTTCATCTTTCTATGCACTTACGCCTGCGTTAATCGAACACATTTTAATTAATTAAGAAAATCAACCACAAAGGGATATTCCAACCGAAAAGAATTGCAACATGCTATAAGTTTTGTATTTAAAATTGGGTAGAGTCTAATGGTAAATCCAGCAGATCGATTCCATCAGACGGATATTGCTGCCATTCGTTTTCAACCTCTCAACCCAGACTGCTAGTTATGGAAATCAGCCCGTAATGGTAAATACTCTGTCCACGAGGGGAAATGCTTTATTTATTCCCAATTGCAGCAGCCTCATTCTTCATCCTCAAATTGGTTTTCTCTCCAGCATTCTATTCATTTTGTATGGCATTCCTTCACCCCATTTAAGGTCCAATGCTGGCTTTGGCTAGCTCTCAACGATGGAATCCCTACGAAAGATGTGCTCAGGTACCGTGGGATTATTTCCCTTGCAGATTCGATGTGTCCACTCTGTCTTTGTAACTTGGAGTCAAGAGATCATCTGCTTATACATTGTCCGGTCACATGTAAGATTTGGGGTTCAATCTGCAGATGGTGGGGCATTCAATGGTGCCCTCCTTCCTCCCTCAATCAGTTCTTGTCACAGTGGCCTCAATTATCCCCACGAAACTGTAACCGTTCTTCTTGGTTTATCATCAGTTATGCGGCTCTCTGGTCCATTTGGCTGGAACGAAATAGAAGGGTCTTCTCCAACATCTCCACATCCCCTGGTCGCCTTGTGGACCTTATTTTGGTACATGCCACTTCTTGGATTAAAGCTCTTCAACCTGATTTCCCATTTAGTGCTTCCCAGGTTATTTGTACAGCAGAAACTTTGAAGAATTGGCATGGTCTGAAGTACTGATCGTGCTTTTTTGTGCTCTGCCCTGAGAATCCTTTTTCTCTCCATGTTGTCCCCTTTGTATGTATCAGATGTTGTCCCTTTCATTCTTGTACACTTGTTCTTATATCAATAAAAAATCTCGTTAGCATCAAAAAAAAAAAGAGTCTAATGCGTTTTTTTTTTATTTATACTAACGATGAGATTTATTTTACTGATGATTGAAAAACGTTATATATAGTCAGGGCCAGATGACTGGCCACACTCGCATATAGATCACTTTTGATACCAGCATCCAACAATTGGAGGTCACGGCAGGCTCCTTTTCAATTCCTAATGAAAAGTCATTGTATTAATGAGGTAACATGTTACAATCTGCCTGTAGCAGGTGTTGTATCGGATCTGGGAAGTTTCCAGTCCAAACAAATCCAAAAAATTCCAGCAGAGAGCGGCGTGCCAAAGTATCTGCCACTCTATTACATTCCCTGGGAGCATACAAACAATTAAAAGCAACAAAAGATTGCGCCTCGTTGAGAATGTCCCTAATAATCATTCCTACTAGTGAAAGGTCTTGGCAATCCTTCTCCACAATAGCCTTGTGCAGTTGAAGATTATCTATTTCCATTTCAAGGCACTGCACACAAAAATACTTGGCCATTAGCATCCCATCCCAAAAAGCAAGCACCTCTGCCAAAAAAGGATCCCGAGCAAAAACAATCAGTTTTAAAAATGCCGCAACACAGACACCCCTATGGTCTCGCAGGGCTCCGCCCCCACCTCCACGGCCTGTTGTCGATCGAAAGCCGCATCAACATTCAGCTTCAACCAGCCGGGGCCAGGAGGGGACCAGCCCTGGGACAATTGTCTTGGTGTTGGGAATGGTCTAAGAACCTGAGCACTAAGAAAGTCCCTTGCGGATGAGATAGCAGCTTAAAACAGGTCCTCGGCCACACAAACTTTCCTTCCTTGTACCCAATCATTTCTATCCTTCCAGATGAATAATAAAAGATGCAAAAAGAAGGCAACATCCTCCTTTGAAAGGCGGGAGATGAACGATGCCACAAAGAATGGGGATCCCACCCGCAAGCCTCTCCACATACCTGATTTCCACCTTGTGAGGTCCCAGACCTCACCCGCTTTTGGACAGCAAAATAAGGCGTGACTCCAATCTTCAGCCTCCTCCTCACAGCAGGCATCTATTAAGAATTTGCGTTTACAAAGATTAGTTTTCACAGTTAGAATATCATGCATCAATCTCCACGTGTGGATCTTCACCATGCTAGGAACCACAACACTCCAAACTCTCCTCCACCCATCACCTTGTGACCTCTCCACCAATGAACCTGTTCGTCCTCCAAGCACTTCTCCCCTGTGTTGCATCTCCACGTGGTATGCTGACCTCACTTCAAAGTTCCCTCTTCGACTATGATACCAGTACCAATCATCCCCAACCGATGTTTGACTCAAAGGGATGCAACATATGAGGTCCGCATCAGCTGTACAGAAAAGATAACGGACCATCCATTCATTCCACCTCCTCGGTTGCGTCAAAATCAAAGAACTAACTCTCTGTTCCTGCCCAGCCTCTGATCACAGCTCAAAGGCTTGAAACTCCATTTGCACGGAAGCCAATGGTCTTTTGCTATACAGACATACTCCCCAGTCCCAATCCTCTTATACACTCCCTTCAACAATGTCTGCCGCCCACGGACTAGGCTCCTCCATGTGTATGAAGGCCTGTACCCAAGCTTTGCTGTAAGAAAGTCACCATCAGGAAAATACTTTGCTTTTAGAACTCTACCGCAAAGTGAATTTGGATGCAGCCTCCAGCCCTGCTTTGCTAGAGAGCATCTTTAAAGGCCGATAAATCCCTAAAGCCCAGACATCCTTCACTTTTGGGCCTGCACATGTATTTTCACCGCAACCAATGTATATTCCTAGACTCGGTATTGTCCCCCACCAAAAATTAGCAACCAAAAGAATTCAAGTCCCCTCATAACTCCTCAGGTAGCTTAAAGACAGACATGGCATAAGAAGGGACTGTGTGCCACGGCTTTGATTAAGATCTCCTTACCTGCTTTCGAGAGAAGACTATCCTTAATTCCACGCTTTGATCCTACTCCAGACCTTCTCCTTAATATCCGCAAACACCCTATTCTTACTCCTCCCAATCATTGGCGGGAGTCCCAAATACCTCTGCTGGCATCCCTCAACCGAAACTCCCAAGAAAGCTTTGATCCCATTCTTCAGTTCCCACTGGTCTAAACTGCACCACTGACTTATTAAAATTCACTACTTAGCCCGAAAGAGCTTCAAACCACTGCAACACTCTTCTGATCGCCCTTGCCCCTTGTATAATTGCTTTACCAAAGATTTCACAATCATCCGCGAAAAGCAGATGTGAAACCTTCGGTGTCGCGGAATGAATAGGTAAGGAGAGATAGGATCTCCTTCCCTCAGCCCTCTACCAGGTTTGATATCTCCTGTAAGCTCACCATTCACCTTTACCTGAAAGGAAACCGATTGGATGCACATCATAATCGATCTCACCCACCTTGGATCAAAGCCCATCTCTAACAGCACTGCTTGGACAAAAGGCCACTCTAACTGGTCATACGCCTTGGACATGTCCAACCTTAGAGCAAAAAGGCCTTCTTTCTCCCTTCTCCTATGCTTCACCACAGGAAGTACTTAAAAGGGAAGTCTTGTTGCAAGACTTAATCTACAAAGTCACAAGTACCAATATGAAATCTAACATCGGGATAATTACATTTTAACTACCTAAACTTTAGTCAAATTTTAAATTACTACGAGAATTTTTTTCCATCTAATTTGACCACCTATATATTGCAGAACCAAATTGCTTACAATTTGGGCTAACTCCACATCAATTACCCCCAACAAAATTCTAAAAATTGCCCAGAGGTAGATATGATCATTGGTAATTAATGGCAATTTATTTTTCTTTTCATGGTGATTATGGTAGTTGAGCCAACCGTGAAGTTAAGAATAATAATAAAATGTTTTTACTAAAAACAGAAACTATAGGGAAGATACCAATAATAATTTTTAGATCACTTTTCACTATATATAGATCACTTTTCACCTTTTCATATATAAATATTTGAATTAATGCCTTGTTTCATCCCACCATACATTCAAGAATCTAAGCGGTTTAAATCCCCATGTTTATGACTCTTGTAGGAGGATTAAGGGACAATGACCCGAACTTGGATAGATTGTAGTGCGTAACACTCCTTTGGGAAATGTATAATTGGATAGATTGATCATCAACTTTGTTCAGTTTCAACAAGTATATCATGATGAATATGAGATGTGTAAATCAAGATATGCCACCCAAAATCAATCAACTTAGACACATGGAGCGCACATTGTTCACACAACAAACAACTTAAGCCTTGTTTTGGAATTAGGGATCATCTCTCCAACCAGTTAGTGATATCTCCCATTTAATTCAGCTTGACAGAAGAAAAATATTTTTCTGCATAGAATGTCTCTGTCACGGAATTCTTTTTGTCACAGCAATAAGCAATCAAAGTCTCAAAAATTAAGAAACAGAAACCACTCAAGATTTCACAAAAAAAGAATCTGCAGCAAGAAAAAAGACAAGTGGTCAGCACTCAAAGCTAGCTACTGCAAAGTCTAATGTGTCTCGTTTTCATCTATCTCGATGGTTCAAGCTATGGCTGTCCCATGGATGTGAAACCTGATTTTTTTTTTTTTTTGATGTTATTTGATAGGCTTTATTAATTAGAAGAGAACAATTACATAAACAACAGTCATAGAGTCAGCTACTTCAGAATACTTTTTTTGTAAAAAAGTGAACATATAAAGTACAGATATAAAGCCACCAAAACGATGACTGCTTGTATTTAAAAGAAAAACGAAAAAAAAAATATGCAACACATATGCATTGGAACAAGAAAGCAAGCAAAGAAACGAATGTATAGAACCTTGATCTCCTTGTCCTCTTCCAATATACATGGAATAGATTATTTATCTAATAAACATATAAAGTACAGATATAAAGCCACAAAACGATGACTGCTTGTATTAATAAGAAAAACGAAAAAAAAAAAAACCACTGATAGGGAACAAAACTCAACAGAAACATCCAACACCAGGCATGAAGACGCCCTTAGGAGGAGGAGGAGGAGGAGGAGGAGGAGGAGGAGTAGTAGTAGTAGTAGTAATAGTCTTCATGCCCTCAGGAGAAGTAGTAGTAGTGGTGGTGGTGGTAATAGTAATACTAATAGCAGGAGGAGCAGTGGTAGTGGTAGTGTTTTTAGGAGTTGGTGCTGCTGCTTTATTTGTTGGTAATTTTGCAACCACTGTGGATGTACGTTGTCGTGGTCGTCCTTGTTCGATGTCTGGCTCTCCTTGTCGTCGCTTTAGACAATCACGGATCTCGTGGCCGAAAATGAGGTAAGTAATTACGAGGATGAAACCAACCACCGCAATCCCCAAAACGACTAAGAAGATAATCTCGCCGACATCCATGGCCGTCTTGTGAGGGGGGATGATGAGGGATGAGTTAAAGAGGCCGAAGCTGGATTAATTTTTTTTTTTTTGTATAACTACGATTAGTTAGGGCTTGTTCAATGCTGTTAATAAGGTGTGGATATACTGTATATATAAACTTCTTAAGGCGGTGTGCTCACATGGCGGTGGCTTTCTATTAATGCTTCATTCGCATATGGATCATGCACTACATATTTGCATTCTTACATCCGATTTTGTCAAGGTTTTGAATGTGCATAGAAACGCAGGCAGTTAGCAAATCCGTTGGAATCATACGTAAGGGGGAAAAAAAAAAATGTAAATGTATGTACCTTTCCGATAACTAATTGCACTTCAAATAGCACGGTCAAAACCAATTGCATCCAATCCACACCCAATACCATGGCAAACCATATTTGGGATGTCAAAATATGTTTAGGATGGGCTCTGTCAAAAAAATTGTCAAATTTTAACTACCCAAAGTTAAAATTTTAATTACCTAAAGTTTAGTCAAATTTTAGATTACTATGAGAAATTTTTACAGGGCTATATGGGTAAGAATCTACACATCTTTTTGTTCCCTATCATGGCACATGGCCACACAATACCAGCCATGGACATGGCTAAGCTCTTCGTTTCTAGAGGAGTAAAGGCAACCATAGTCACCACTCCTCCGAATGCATCGTACCTGTCAAAAACAATAGAGAGAGCCCAACATCTCGGTTTGGAAATCGACATATGAATTCCCGTCAGTTGATGTCGGGTTGCCGAAAGGATATGAGCACGCGGACAAGATAGGCATGGACATGGAAATGAGAAACAAATTCGCTCAGGGTTTGGCCCTGCTTCAGGACCCGTTTGAGAAGCTCTTATAGGAGTTCTAGCCCGATTGCCTTATTTTTGATCAATTCTTTCCTTGGACTACTGATGTTGCAGCCAAGTTTGGGATTCCTAGGCTGGTGTTCACTGGAAGTAGCTTCTCTCATTCCTGCGTCATTGCATATCTCAGAGAAAACGTCTTGTCATCAGATTCTGATGACAAAAAAACCTTTTGTTTTGTTGGGTCTTCCTGCTGATTGAAGACTTTAGTAAACGTTGTGTTTATTACTGCTAATCACCAACCTACTTATACACAATGGGCTATGCTATACATGGTAACTCTAACCCTAGATACACAACATATTTACTACAGAATATATACGTATCAGTATCTACAGAATATATGCATATCATTATCATATCTAGTATATTAATTACACAATATATGCATATCCTATCACTCCCCCTCAAGTTGTACAGGGGACAGGTGCAACTTGTTACGAAGAAAGTGAAACCGATCATTGGAAAGAGGTTTGGTGAAGATGTCAGCAACTTGGTCATGAGAGGACACATACAGAACATGAAGATGCTTCTTTGACACAAGATCACAAACAAAGTGAAAGTCAAGCTCAATATGCTTCGTGCGAGAGTGAAATTCCGGGTTAGCAGTGAGATAAGTGGCACTAAGATTATCACACCACAAAAACAGAACAGAGTGACTCTGTAGACAAATCTCACGAAGAAGAATTTGGATGCACACCAACTCACTCGCAACAGTAGCTAAGGATCGATACTCGGCCTTAGTGGAAGAACAAGAGACAGACCGTTGCTTCCGAGTGGGCTAAAAGACTAGAGCGGTACCAAGGAAGAAACCATAACCGGAAGTAGATTTGCGATCATCCAGACTCCCATCCCCCCCCCCACCCCACCCACACATACACACACAGTCAGCATCACAAAAGCAATTAGGTGAAGAGGATTGGAAATGGGAAAGAATAGGCCAACCGAAGGGGACGTGTGAAGGTAGCGCAGAATGCGCTTAACAGCTGACCAGTGTCGCTCTGTCGGAGCATGCATATACTGAGAAACCTTGTTGACGGAGTAGGAGATGTCAGGGCGAGTGAAAGTGAGGTACTGGAGGCCGCCAACAATACTACGATAAAGGGGTGGAAATCGGACTACACCCAATCATACCGGCCTTGGACAACAGGCCCTGGATATACTTAGACTGGTGGAGAAGTAGACCACTGATGTGCATGAAATTACAAACTTTTTACAGCACACACTGTCGTCTTTTGGCCTTGCCTTCATCAATTATTCATGCATTTAGGTATCAAATCACTTCGTTTTCAGTCAAAACTGTCTTTCCTCATCCTCTGTTGCTTTCAGTTGCAATTTGGCGCAATTTGGAGCTTAATTGGTGGTTTTTGGTTCAGTAGCGCCGCTGCTTGAAGAAACTGTCCAGACAGCCAATAGCGTCGTTTTCGACAAGGAAAATTTGGTCCAACCCATTATTTATGATGATTTGCACCTACAATCTAGGAGAAATCAGAGGATGCGCTTGGACGCACCTTTTATGAAAAGAAGTCTATTTTTTTGCCACTTTTATAAAGTTTACTTATTCTCCAAGACTTAGGGTTTTAATTAAAGACTTGAGCATATAAATAGAGATGAGACGAAACCCTAGAGAGGACGTTGGCTACTGTATTGAAGTCGGCAAGAAGGAATTTGAAGGCTGAAGAAAAGTGATTTGCTTAGGTTTTTATTTGTAATGTCGACAACACTATTGTTACTGTTCTTATCTTTCTCCATGAACTAATTCTTCTATCTAGGTTCAAGGGATCTAGCTACAGATTAATGTTTAACCTATGATTCATGATTCTGGTTTCTTTCAATTTGTTCTTGCCTTGATTTGATATCGAGTGCTTAACAGTGTCTGCGGCTTGATCACCCTCAAACACTTCTTAGACGCCTTAGTGACGCACCTAATGGAGAAACTAAGAACTCAGACAGTTTTATATCAGACCTCTACCTCTACCGATCGTCGAAAGAGACTTTAGGGTTAGTTGAGGAAAACAGCGCCTGGCACAACGGCACTGCGCCTTAGGGAAGAGCTTCACTGACAAAAGCAGGATGTTTCAGAACTAGGGTAGGTTTATATCTATACGTGACAGTAGTTATAAACAGTTTAGGTCAGATAGCCCTTCAAGGTAGGCGAATTAAAGCACCAGAACATTGAATTATAGTTAGACAGCGACGCTGTAGTGAACCCTGGACAACCTAGGTCTCCATCCACTGCATTTTCCTTCCAATCGACACTCAACCTTGTTTTCTCTGATCTGTTTGCGTGGTCGATTCTGTTTGATATCTCACTCTCTTTTATTCCTTATAATTTAATTTATTTGTCTTTTATATTTTGGATGGCTACTCTGAAATCACTATTGGTAATTTACTTTTGTTGTCTATAGTCTAATTAATCGAGAGGCTAAGGTCAGTATTATTTCGCAGTCCTTATGTTTCGACCTTGTTTACTACAACAACGCTGTGCACTTGCAGCCGGTTTCACACGAACAGCCACGGGGTTGCCAAGTGGCTTCCAAGCCAAGGAAATAATGGAGCTTGCCAAATCTCAGAGAGCAAACCGAGTTTGGAAGAATTAGACAAGTTCCCGAACTTGATAATTTGAGGAGCCAAGAATAATAATATCATCAACATAAACTAGGCAATAGAGAGGGATAGAAGGAGTACACTTGTAGAAAAACAAGGTGTCAACGAGACTAAGGGTCCGTTTGGTTTGGGGGTTTGGGGAGGCGGGTTGGGGTTTGAAACCCAACCCGTTGTTTGGTTGGCAAAAAATGAACGCGGGTTGGGGTTGGGGTTCGGGTTTGGAACCCGGGAAAGCGGGTTTCGAAGCTTGAAACCCTGGTTTTCCCACCCGCCCTGGGAGCTGAGGTTGGGGTTAGCAGGGTTGGGGTTTGGAATTTTGGGACAAGCGTGCCCCTGTTTAAATTTGATAATTCCTAAATTATCCCTCCCAAATAAAAGCGTTTTTTCCCTGTTGAATCCACGCAGCCGAGCTCCTACTCTCACTCCTCTCTTCTCCAGGTTCATTTTCTTCCTCCTTCTCCCCTCAACCTCCATTCTTTTTTTCTCTTCACTGATNTTGTTTAAAGAAGCTTTGTTCATGATGAGGAGGCCTTAGTTTTGAAGAAGCTTTGTTCAAGATGGTGGTGTTGGTGTACACATGGTGGAGTACTGGAGAAGAGCTCCGGGGTGGGTGTTTGGTGTCTTGATTTCCTTTTATTTTTTTCCAATTTGTTAGCATTAATAAAAGGCTTGTCCCTAATTCAAATCTATTTATTTTTTATATTTATTTTTTTATATTATATTTTTTAATGATAAACACATTAAAGTTGCTCTTAATTGCTCTTGATTAATGATAAATGCAATTCAAGTTAAACATTTTTTTCTTTTCTATTTATTACAAAAACTAATATAATAAAACCTAAAAAAGGATTTCCGAAAAATAGAAAATAGGAAAGAAAGAGAAAAAAGAAAAATAGAATCAACTGAAGTGGGCCCCACGGACACGTGTCAGCGCCACAGCTCCCAACTGGCTGCTGAGGGTCAAAAGGACAAGGTGGCCCGGTAATTCAAGAGTTGAGGGACATGAAGAGTGAAAAAAAAAAGAAGAGGGACAACAAATGCGAAAATAAAAAAGTGAAGGGACAGGAAAAACTTTTTTACCGGCTTTCTTCTTCATGTGACAACTCGTACAACGTTAGTTCAAAAATCAACACCACCAGGAATAGACCCCTCACCTAGCTTCCAAAAACTCTGAGGGTGCGTTTGGTTTGGGGGTTTGGGCGGGCGGGTTTGGGTTTGAAACCCAACCCGCTGTTTGGCTGAAGAAAAGGGAGGGCGGGTTTGAATCGGGGTTTGGGTTTGGAAACCCACCATGCGGGTTTCGGAGCCTCAAACCCGCGTTTTCCCACCCGCCCCGGGAGCTGAAGTTGGGGTTAGGAGGGTTGGGGTTTGTAATTTTGGGACGAGCGTGTCCCTGTCCAAATTTCATAATTCCTAAACTATCCCGGCCATATAAAAGCGTTTTTTTCCCCTTCAGCCGAGCTCGATACCTTCTCCATCTTCTCCAGGTTTGTCTTCTCCTCTTCTCCTCCCCTCTATCCTTCCCTCCGATCGATTCCCAGCCCGCAACCTCCATTTTTTTTTTTGCAAAATCCGCTTCCTTTCATCTTGTTTCTTCCTCCTCTGCAACCTCTCCCCTTGTTCTTCCTCCACTTCCACCATTCACGAAAATCCCCAAAATTCAACTCAAGAACCCTAAATTCGATTTTGGGGGAAAATTTCGATTCGATTTAATACATCTGGAGAATGTTAATAGCTGTTAGTTTCCTCTCAAAATCTCTCTAATTCGTCTTTCTCTTGGTTGATGTAGGTTGATTGAAGGCTGAGCTTGGCCGGCTAACACACTCACCCCTCACTGGTATGCGTGAACTTTCTATAACATCTTCTTCTCCTTCTTCTCCTCCTTCTCCCTCACTGGGTGCTGTTCTGACAAAGTTAATATGCTCTGTCATTGATTTATAAAATCTCAATTCCTTGCAATGGCTATACAACTGTTAGCCACAGTATGGCAAGCATCGTCGTTTAGGTGGGAAAATAGGACACTTGAATCTACAAAATCTGCAGGTTGTAAAGTTTCCTTAGAGGGGAAGGCAAAATTTAAGAAGGATTAGTCGCTTGGTTGCAAATTTTGTAGTGCTTTGATTGGACTCACACCTGTAGTCGTGGTGTTGGTTTAACACCCGCTGAAAAGTAGATACTGTCTTTCACCTCAATAGGAAATGAATCATTTACAATGCCTCATTGAGGCTTGAGCTATTTGACGCAAGAAATAAATACCAATAAGTCCTGTCTCCCATTTGGATTCTACTAACAGCAGAAATTAGTATTGACAAATGCCATTTGAGAATAGAATCGTGGCTTATTATTTGTTAATATTCATGTTGAGATAAAGTTATATTCCCAGGTTCGGTGCAGGAGTCCAAAATCTCATTTTTTAAACTTGTATATATTGGAAATTGCCTTTAGGTTTTATGCTTTAGTTCTTTCGATTCACGTTATATTTTGGAAATTGATTTTGTATTGGGAATCACGTTCGTTATGAAGAAAATGGCAATATACCATGAATATGACCTGACATGCTTGTTAGGAAGAAAGCACAAGCTGCTTGATGAATAGAGTAGTATACAAACTGCTTGTTTTGCTACTTGCATTTACTTTATCTTTGTTTCTGTTAATTTCATGCATAGATTAGTATCAGTCTAAAGCTTTGATTAGATGGAAGTCGTCAAAGCTGATTAGTTGGAAGTTGTCAACACACATTCTCTTAATTTGCAGCAAATTGCATGATTTTTTTGATGTGGAGAACAATTAGAGCCAAACTCTCTCTATGTGGTTTTTATTTTCAGCGAAGAATCAGTGATCATCATTTCCTTTCTTAGTCTGTTGTTTTGATCTTACAATTCAGTTGTTTGTTTGTAGTGACTTGCTTTTTATACATGCATGTGGTCGTGTCTATATGGCTTTTGGGTTTGCTCTTTTGTTTTGTCCTTTCTTGATAATAGAGCTTTCGTATCTGTCTGTTCATTTTCTGCACTTGAGGTGCTTCAAATATTGCTTGGAATGTTCTCCTTAATCAATTCTCATTTTGCAGCAAGGTTATACAAATTCGTTATACAAATTCTCATGTTCTCCTCTCTCTCGCTCTCTCTGTGTGGTTTTTATTTTCAGTTTCACTACTCCAGTTCCAAAATCCATTCGTCTCGGCATCTGCTACTCCTCCTCAACCTCTGACATTACTGTACATTGTCAAGGTATCAACTTCCACTCTCTCTTTCTCTCTCTGGTTGCTTTGACTAGTGTGGATTTTTGGGATTACTTTCTGGTATTGTTTTTTAAAAGAGGTAAAATGTGAAAAATGTATTTGGTGCTTGTTTTGGCACTTCTTTACCTCGTTGAATGTGCTCTCTTGACATTTTTAGGCTGTCTTCCTCTATTTGCTGTGCTGAACATGCTCTCTTGCCATTTTCATGTTGTCCATCTTGTGCTTGCATTATTTAATTGGAGTTCATTTTTATAGACATTATTGAGATGAATATGGAAGAGGACTTGGTAATATGGTGGTGGTGGAATAACCAAAACCGTCGTAATAGGGAGATGGAAATGGAGATATTTGGGGCGTTGTATCACATGAAAATTGGTAGGTATGCCAATAAGAGGGAAACGCACGATAGGGTTTCAACTAATTTACAAAGCAGGAAAGAGGCAATAGATAAGATTACCAAAGCTAATGATGTGTACTGCATTTCGATGCTACGAATGGATAGAAATGCATTTGCCAAATTATATGACATCCTCCAAACTAGGGGTGGGTTGACGGCAACAGGTAGTGTCACCATAGAGGAAAAAGTTGCAATGTTGTTACAGATTTTAGCACATCACGGAAAGAATAGGGTACAAATGACAGCTTTTAGTAGGTCGGGTGAGACAGTAAGTAGGCAAGTGCATGCGGTGTTGACGGCGGCTATATTGGCTAAGGACGCCTTTGATGTTAAGCCAGAGCCTGTACCCAACGATTGTACGGAACCAAGATGGAAGTGGTTCAAGGTACTGGTTAGGAATCTGTCTTACATTTAATTTTGTTAGAATTTTACACGCAACTAAAATTTTGTAAAATTTTGCAATAGGGATGTCTGGGGGCATTGGATGGTTGTTATATTGATGTCACTGTCCCAGCAGCTGACAAACGTAGATACCGCAGTAGGAAGGGGCATATTGCAATGAATGTGTTAGGAGTATGTAACCGTGAAATGAATTTCACATACATACTCCCAGGTTGGGAGGGATCTGCATCAGATTCTAGGGTGTTGCGTGCTGCGGTGACAAAGACAGACGGGTTGAAGGTTCCTGTAGGTATGTTCAATTTTAGTTGTATATGTAATGTATATAACTGAAAATGAAATCAGTAAATTTTGACTGCCTACGTGCATGCATAATTTTTTCCAGAGAATTATTATCTAGTTGATGCTGGGTACACAAATGGGCCTGGATTTCTTGCCCCATATAGAGGTGTCCGCTACCATCTAAAAGAGTGGGCAGCAACTGGTCATAGGGCACCGGCCAATCATGAAGAATATTTCAACCTTAAACATGCTAGTGCCAGAAATGTTGTTGAGCGAGCATTTGGCATTTTTAAGAAACAGTGGGCAATTTTGAGGAGCCCATCCTTTTATGGTGTTGAGACCCAAGTGAAGATCATTGCAGTTTGTGCAATGCTGCATAACTTTATTAGGAAAACAATGGCAGTAGACCCTGCAGAAATTGAAGAAGGTGCAGCTGAATTGACGTCTGGTAATGAGGATGATAGTGAAGAACCCGAAGTCATTGAGTGTGTGCAAAGTACTGATGAATGGTCTAATTGGAGGGATGGCTTAGCAATGGAGATGTTCAATGAATGGAGGGCTTCCCATGTTCAGATTCCTTGAACTTGTCTACAAGTCACCTATTTCAGATTTTTATTTGAAGAGTGTTTTCTTTTCCAAAACTACTTGCCTTAATAAATTCTAAAATGTATTCCATTCCATGCATAACATTGTATTGCATTCGAACGTTGACATTGTGTTTTTATTGGTTCTTCATACTGTACTGCATTTGTATGTTGACATTATATTTGTGTTGGTTATTGACATTATATTTGTATTGGTTATTGACATTGTATTTCAGTAGCACCTTTATTAGACTTGTTAAACATTTGTGTGGTTCACTACTGAAATTCCATATTAGGGGGAAGTAGGATGAGTGAAATGGAAGAGATGGCATGTGAAGAAATGCTTGTAGGGGAGTCTGCAGCCGAGTCTAGAGACAAGGCTGGAGACAAGGCTGGATCCAAGGCCGGAAGCAAACCATCGAAGCCTCGTGCAATTTGGACTCAAGAGGACGTAGATGCCTTGATAATTGTCATGCAAGAGATGGTTGTGGATGGTCACATGGCTGATGCGGGGCAATTTAGAGCTGGATCCAACACTATGATAATGAAAAAGTTGAAGGAAAGGCGGCCTGAACGTGATTACACCAAGGAGAACATAAGGAGTAAGCTCAGAATTTTGAGAGATAAGTACATGGCATGCCATGAGATGCTTGACAGAAGCGGATTCGGGTGGAATGACCGAAAAATGTGTGTTGAGGTTGATAGCTCGGATGTGGCAGAAAAGTGGAACAAGGTTAGCATTCTTTTGGGATTTCAAGATCCGTATCACATTAGCATTTCAACTTGGCATTATGTGTGACATTGAATTTGGTTTAAATTGTAGCAACACCCATGTCACAAGTACAAGATTGGTGAGCCTTTTCCTGAATATTACAAGTTGGTGGAGATCTATGGAAAAGATCATGCCACTGGTGATGCGGGTGCTGATATTGGTGATCTTCATAGGAGGGAGGCTGAAAAAGCCAAGGCTGCAAAAGCCAAGGCTACTGCTAGTGTTCAAAGCACTAGTCGTGCAACTGGTGCATCGACCATGGGTTCCAATGCCGGAACCACTGCAGATGTAGGAGATGCTTCCCCTAAAGATACTGCAGGGGATGCTGTTCTGAAAGGGAAGAAGAAGGTGACGGATGCTGATTCATTTGCAAAATGTGCTGGGTCCATGGAGGCGCGGATGGAGTTTGACAGAGTGCAGAATGAAAAATTGTCATGAGTGAGGAGAGGTGGGCTCGCGAACACTTTGAAAATGCCAATGCCGAGCAAAGTAATTGTGCTACCGAATATGCTATTATGGAGCCCATCGTCGAGCAAAGTGATCGTGCAAAAACCTTCCCGCCCGCCAACCAGGCAGTTGTTGCTCCAACGCGCTATGTTGTTATTGGTATTTTGATTGGTTTCTTCATGGCCATGGTCCTTACGAAATGGGTCAACAATGTGTAATTTATATGTTACCGTGGATGTTAAATGTTAAAGGTAGCACTGTTTGATGACAATGTGGTGATGACAATATCGAACTTGTCGTTTGTATTTTTTTGGGGACAATATCTATGTACTGGATGTTTTGACCCTTGGTGGATTGACAATGTGTGAGAGAAACCATGAATGTTATCGGGAGTAATATAAAACAATGGGTTTCATTAACTTTCAAAAAATAATAGGAAAGTAAAAATTAATATAAAAAATTCTGAATTAAATATATTTGCACGTTATCACTCGGAACAAAAAAAAACGTGATTTTATGAATCAAATATAATTTTGCATGTTATGTTTCGAGGAAAATGTGTTTTTATACTTAGAATTTCATTCTACTGTATTAGGGGCAATCTGGTCAAATTATCAAACCCAACCTTAAACCCAACCCTCCAACCAAACGCCTATTTTCAAACCCAGCCCAAACCCATGTTGAAATCCAACCCCCAAACCAAACAGCATGGTCTGGGTTTAAAACCCAAACCCAACCCCAACCCTTGGGGTTGGGGTTTGGGTTCCAAACCCTACCCAGCCCAACCCCCAAACCAAACGCACCCTGAGGTTTGGATGTCTCAGGCAAGCAAATCAAGTTTATATTCCGAGTTTTTACAACCTTAAGATATAAAAAACGAGTTGCACGGGGAAATGGTGCCAGCCTAGGTATCCACATTTGCTTTCATAATGTTTTTGCATGTTTTCTTTCACATTTGAATCTTGAAAAATACCCAAATCCCCTATTTGCCGGTAGATTTTTTGTCGGCAATCGGTCCCCGGTCGGCACGTCAAGTCATGTAGTAGTAGGAGTGATTTTGATGTGGACAATTTTTGCGTCTTTCCTTGACAATACCTCAATTCCAAAACCTCAATCAATTTTGTCGGTGTCGCTATCCAAATGTTTCATATGTTTCAAAGACGAGAACGTTTCATATATAAGTTACTGTGCTTTGTTTACGTTTGTGAGGAGTTTTTAGTTTACTTTCTCTGATTGGTAATTGGCAGAAGCAAATAAGTTAGTTTTGGAAACGAAAACTTAGACAGGAAACGGGTGGATCGAACGCTCCCGTCATGGTAATTTTCATTTTTTGTATTTTCAGGAGTGATATGATGATGATATGAGAATACATAGAAATCATAGAGCGCTTTTTTTGGTTTAAAATTAGAAAGGTTAGCTATTTCGTTGGCAATGTTAGTAGTATCAGGGGAAAAAATGCTTAGCAATGTGGCATGTTTTCCTTTGTAGCCTACGGTTTGATGTTCATGTTTTCCTCGACGAAATTTATAACAGGTATCAGGAAATGGAACGAATTTACTTTAATCATTCTTACATAATAGAGAGATACTGAGATACCATCAGGGGCTATCAGGGAGTCCTGTTAATGAAAATTATAAGCATTGAAATTTGAAAGATCTTTAAAAACAAGGGCAGTGGAAGGCATGTTTGGTTCGGCTTTCCCTTCCAACACTATCAAATTCACTTCCTAAGCAGTTCGCAGACAAGCTTTTGCATAAAAGGGAAATTGCATACGATCATGAAAATTAATACCTGCAAATCAATTCACGCCAGTTTATGCAAAAGTTCCACCATATCGATCTAAGAATGTCAATGTGCCTGTGTCTTTGATGCACAATTTTGAACCAGGAAAAACGAAGAGAATAAAAAATACACCTGCCTGCCCTAACCTCCTCATAAGAACAGTCTCGTCAACATAGCTTTTGAGAACAGCATCTTAATTCTCAACAGCAATTATGCAACAGCGGTCAATAATGGTACAGTTTTTCCTATATACAACACTGGTAATATGATGGTAACAAAAGAATCATTCATAGTTTGTCATCTGATATGTTTGTTTCCCCGGTCATTAACACAAGCAGTGTTACCTTGAAACTCCATCAAACTCTAGGCCGCCTTCTCCTCAATTTGAAGACAAAGAATTTAATTTTTTCTCAAACAATTTGGCCCGTCGAAGAGCATCTAACGCCTCAGTTTGCTTCCCTGCACGTTTCAAATTTACAGCTTTCACTTTCTCTGCCTTGATCCGCTCTTCCAACTGAATTCTCTCCTGGCTAATGTTTTCGCTTGTAGTAGCATTAACTTTCGCGGATACTGGCCTGTCCGATTGTTGCTGCGGAGTATTACCATCATCAATGCCAATGCCTTTCAGGGCAGACAGAAGTTGAGGATCAAGAAGATCTTCAACAATTACATCATCAAGTGGTTCTGCTACATTGGCGGAAGACTTTGTGGAATCTTGTGAAGAAGCCTCTTCCAACTGTGCTTCAAGAGCCTTGGCCAATTCAAATTTAGCTTCTGCTTCTTCCATCCGGCCCTCCCTCCGGAGCTTCAAGGCCTCGCGTTTGTGACTAAGGGACTCCTGTTGCAACTTGAATCGGTCACGCCCTGACAAAAGCTTAGGAGGCACAGTAGGTGCTGCAGGTGTCTCATGTTGAACAGGTGGAGCAATAGGAACATTCACTGACATAACTTGTGCGCCAGTTTCAAGTGCAGGAGTTTCTTCTTCCAAACTTTTCTCCAATAGCTTTGCCTGCCTAAGTTCCTCCCTAGCTTCTGCCAGTTTTCCTTCTTTCTTTAAAGCAACTGCCTTCCTCTTACGGATTAGAACCTCCTGCCTAAGAGAATTTTTATTGTTCGTTGAACTGACTTCCGGAGCGGAATTAGTATCAAATATAAGTGGTTTATTATCTACATTTACTTCCCCATCTCTCTTTTTGGTTGTAACATCATCCTTGCTTCTTAAAGTATTAGACTCGAACTTCACTTCATCTTGTTTGCTTCTGAAACTATTTGGGGGGCTTTTTGACTCATCCTGGACACGGGGCTCAGGATGCCAGGAACTTTCTTCAGCTTTATCAGGTTCTATTTGTAGGTTTTGCAGGCCATTGCCAGTCAGCAAATCCACCAAGTCCACGGGCTGCTGAGTAGGAGGAATCAGACCAGTGCCTTGATTCATTCTAGCGTATCCTGTATATCCTATATCTCCTCGAGGACCTACTTTTCCTATTAAAGCATAATTGTCTTCCATACGCTGAGAGGGAACAGGCCGTAAACCATCAGCACTCGTCAAGGGAGCCGCTGTACCACATTCCTTTCCCCCCAAGCCCAATAATGGTTCACCCGAAGTTTCAGGTGACCCCTTTGCCAGTATGGCTGACTTTGCTTTCATTTCTAGCACATCTTCCACACCTCCAAGCTTTTCATTGTTAACCATTGATTCAGAAGGCAAAGGGCCCATCTGGCCAGCTACGTCTTCCATTTGAGACTCTAGCACCTTGGCCATTTTCAATAATTCCTCGGCTTCTTCAGTTTCTCCTTTACGCCTAAGAGCAAGGGCTTTCCTTTTCAATCCCAATAGTTCTCGTTGGATTTCTCCTTTGCTTCTTGGTTTTGCAACAGAAATCCATGAAGACATTGGAGGAACAGATGGATCATCAGAATGAACAGAACTTGTAGAAGCTTGATTAGATGGGTTTCCTTGTAAGGATTGTGCTACATGTCCATCATCACTCCACCCTAAAGTATTTAGAATTGAAAGCAGTGCCGGGTCGTGCATATCCTTCTCGCTGATGTCAACTACATCTTCCTCTGTTGCACTTTCTAGAGGCATGGTAATATCGTCATTGTGTCCCTTCACTTCAACCTCAAGCTCTCTTCTCGGTGCTTCTATCGCTGCCATCTCAGCCTCTAACATTTTTGCTGACGCAAGAACTTCCTCTGCCTCATCAATCTTGCCTTCACGCCTCAATGAAAGAGCCTTCCTTTTCAGGCTTAAGAGCTCCCGCTGTACTTCAGCTTTACTTCTTCTCGGTCTCTTAATTGGGGTATCGGATGTACCCTCCGTAACTGAGAGACTACTGCTTTTCATAGAATGATGATTACGTCTTTCCTTCAGAGGCAACTGAGATTCTTTGGGCTCCTTATCTTCATCCTTCCAACCTAAATTCCTTAAAATGGAAAGGTATGCTGGATCACTCATATCTTGATCCGTCACATCCTCTCCACCTTGTTCTCCAACTGAACTTCCAAAAACATCAGAATGTTCATCTGCTAGATTTATCTCCTTGGAGCCAACAATCGTGTAATCCTTCACCTTGGAAGCATTGTCTAACTCTTCAAGCTGCTGTTCAAGAACCCTACCTTTCTTTAGTTCTTCCTCTGCCTCATCCATTTTCCCTTCCCTCCTTAAAGCAAGAGCCTTCTTTTTTAAAGTAAGAAGCTCTTTCTGAATCATCAATCTATTCTTTGGTGCAAGTTTAGAATCTACATCACTCTTTGTTTTGATATTTTGAGTACTTGAACCTCTCTGAATAGTTGTGTGATCTTGCCTAATAAAGGTGTCAGGTTCCTCAAAGTTTTCAAGGTCCCTTTCAAGTAACTTTGCCTTCTTAAGATGTGCCATTGCCTCAGGAACATTACCAGCACGTTTTTGATTTAGAGCTTCTTTTTTCAGTGAAAGAATCTCACTTCTCAGGGCTTCTTTACTGATGGCAACAGACCCTGACTCAATGTTTACTGGGTTATTAGAATCATCTTCCCAACCTAATGATTGAAGTGTAGCAGCAATTTCAGGGTCCACTAGATCCTCGTCTGTCACTTCAAAACTATCATCAACACCAATATCATCAGCTACACCTGTAAGGTGATCAATATCAAAACCATACTCCTGCTCATACCCAACTAACAAATTGTCTTCTTTATCATTGTCCATACTACGGATTAATGCAGATATTTCGTCATCTGAATCTTCAGCTGTACCTAACACCTCTTGCTCTTCAAGCTTCTTTTCTAAAGCTTTAGCTTTCTTCAACTCTTCCTTGGCCTCTGCAAGCTTTCCTTCACGCTTCAATGCGAGAGCCTTTCTTTTATGTGCAACGACCTGTGTCTTCTCAATGCTACTCGTTCCTGTATCTTTATTAGTCCTCCCAGCAACGTCTCCAAGAAGAGAAGACAGCTCACCCTCCAAACTCATATTTGCTGGTCTTTTATCTTCATCGTGCAGATCCATATCGGACCAACCAATCTGTCTTAGTTCTGAAATCAGGTCATCCTTTTCCTTACCTTTTCTTCCAGGCTCTTTAAGTCTATCTTCATTCTGAGTCTCAACTGCGCTACCAGACATCAAAACCTTCCTGCGGTTTTTTTTAATCGACAACTCCAAAGCATCAGCCTGCCTCTCGAGGTCTTTAGCTCTCTTAAATGCTTTCAGAGCTTCCTCAGACTTCCCCTTTCCTTTTAGAACCTTATAAGTCTTTCTCTCATCCAAAGCACGCTGCCGTAATCCCTCAGGACTAGTTGACCCCGTCTCACTGAGTTGGTGATTAGGTTCATCAACAGAACGAGTACTGTGTATTTCTCTTTCGCCGTCTAGAGAAGCAACTTCTTGAGTAGTAATAGATGATGCCGTGCTACTCGCCCTCTGGAAGCTAGAACCTGATTCCACGACGGATTGTCGTCCTTCCGAAGACGATCCATTTGCATCGTTAGACAAAATCTGCTTCAAAAGTTCATCCTCTTGCGATGAGGTCAATTTGGAACTCCCTGAAAGGAAAAACAATTGATCGAAGAAAGAAGTTGAATTTAATAAGGAAATGCTCATGGATTTGTCCATGAAGCAGGACAGAACAATCGTAATGCGAAACAGTGCAGCGAATACTCTAATCAACAACAACTCCAACTAGAAATCATACCTCTCCCAGCTCTATTCTTGTGTCCATGCCTCAACTCAAAGCGTGCAGCCTCTTCTAGCTTTTTACAGGCTTCACAAATCCGCACTGGCGAATCACCTTGGCCACGCAATACCATTCTTTGCTGAGTACAACTCCCACAAAACAATCCTCCACATCTCCTACAATGGTGCTGAGAATCCAGCCCCACAAACAAACCATCAGAAAACTTCAATAAAACCATCTCATTCCCCAAAACAATCCAACCAGCAAACAAAGTACCCATCAAAACAAACCACAAAGTTTATATCGACAAAAGCACTAGAGATTACAGCCCCAATCATGATCCAGTACAGATACTCAAACAAGAGAAGTTTTTAAGACATGGGTATTGAATAAAATAGCAAAAACATAAAAGAAAAGGTGAAGAGAAAGTGAAAAGAAGAAGACCTTGCGGTTGATGAAGGTGAACTGAGAGGAACAGCCCTGGCAATGAGTGGCATCCACCACCCAATTATTCCCTCTAAGAGATGGCTTCGCTGGCAACCCGATCTTCTCCAACATCTTCGCTCTCTCAAACTCGCTGACAAAATCGAACGAAATCGAAAGAGATCAAAGGGATTTCTTTTTTTTTTTTTTTCTTCTCTGGTTTGGAAGGAAGGTACGGGGAAGACTTGAGCTTTTTTTGTTGTTGTTGTTGAGGAGAGGAAGAAGAGAAACCGGAAAAGACATCCATTGACGAACGACGTGTCAAGCAACATACATGATTGACGATTCCAACCACTTTTACCGGTAAAATGGGCCTAGTATGGGCCCAGAATACTTTTGATTTATCTGTTTATCCAATAGATTTTAAAAGACCAAAACGCGTCAGATTTTTATCTAATTAAAAATCATTAATTAAACGCTCAGATTTCGCTCCTTAGTCCTATAGAAATAACATCCTACATATAATATAAATATTACATTTTATACTATATTTCTACATAAATGTCACTGAATCAAAATATTTGTCCAAAATATTGTATAAAACAACAATTCAAAGAGAAAATATTATACAAGATTTTGTATCTCAACAATCTAGATTGGAGATGGAGCATCTCCTGCAATTCAATAACCTGCTTTGATATCCCTTATAACTCGCAATAAATCGAGTTGGTAAATTGAAGTATCAAGAAGAAATCATTTACCGGCAGAGACTTATTAAGATGCCAGCCAGTCAGCCACCCTGGTTTTAATCTGGCCATCTCTTTACCACTGTACACTGTATTTCCTTTTTCTTTTTTTTTTCTTTTCTGGGGTGAACAAGCAGGGCCATGTCCATATATTCAAAGAGTTCGAAACTGAACAGCATTAAGCACTACCCATCTTCCATCTCCTGTCGCCGATACATGTGGTAAATCAATCTCAAGGACGATTACCTGAAATATCAAGTAACAGAGTGAAAGCTGGTTGCTTTCTTATACCAAATGGGAGCCAGACAGAATATAAAGGTGTAAACACAGCAATTTCTAAGGATTGACGAAATTTACTCTAACATAACCTCATCCAACAGTTGAGACTGGACGAAACAATACATTGTAGATAACATGCTTACAGCTGGTAACAAATGGTAGCTCACAGCACGAAACAGTAAATTGTTTAGTTGGACACAAAGCCTACTAAATTTGGTTGGCACAAACCCAAATTAAGGCATCATCACGAATCCCCTACCATATAACGAGGCAGTTTACAAAATTAAAGTCAGGAGGGGCAGCCAAATATAGAAGCCACCAGGAGTCATGAGGGATAGGCCAAATTTCAAAGCCACCAGCTTTGCCCACTAAACAAAGGTGCACCTAGGCCCCATCTGGCTGCACGAAAGGGTTAGCAATTTCATCCGTACCATCAGTTGGTGACACAAGCATTACGGCAGTGCCCCTGCAAACCTGCAGCATAATGAAACGTCATGGGACTTACTTGTTTACTTTTCATACTTTAGTGGAATAGAAACAAAAAAAAGAATGATTCCATTCGACTTCATGTACTAAAAAATGTACTAAAACAAGAATGTAGAGAGCACTTATATCAATCTGTGGAATGCCTAGGAAGCCAGTGGCAGCAAAATCATGGAGAAGTGTTATAAATTCATTTAATTGTCCAGGCTGCAGAAGAGAAAGGCATAATTTGACTCCATTGTGACAAGAACGGACATATCTGAAGTCACCAAAGCTATATAAGTAGCAGTCCCAGCGGAAGAATTTTGGATCTTAAATTTAGAATGACACGCTCAAGCCTCCCTAATAACCCAAGTTTCCAGGCAATCAACTCTAGACGACAATTACATCCAACCTAGCTATTTGTAAGCTATAAATCTTTCTTTTCCCTCCACAAGTGCATTAGTATATATATCTGCAAAAATATACACTTTTGGTCTTTTGCCTGCTGCATGACCACCTATTACAACCTCCACAAAGAAATTTCCAGTGTCTTTTGATTAGCTGGTTTGGCGCCAAAAGTTCAGTACTAAATAATGCCACAGGTCAGGCCATCACACGTGCACCACTTTCGAGCTCATAAGTTGCAATTTTTCCTATACACGCAACAGTACATTACTTAAAGAATAAAATAAGCTTACAATTAAGCCCAGGCGCCTCGTCTGATCAGTGGTCTTCAGTGGATCATCAGGATCTGCAACCAAAAGGACTCATAATCAGTATCTTACACAAGCTAGGCTCACAACCCAAAGTACTAGGACAAGTCTACATGCAAGCATCAAGAGGAGCCTCGGTACTGGGGTCAGCTAAGTTGTAGATAGAAAAGGACATGCTGAAGCTCAAAACATCGTAAAAGATTGAAGTGATATCAGAACAGAGCACCAAATACTGACTCTGAACTAGTAATTATCTCAGAATGATTACCCTATGAGAAAACACCACACAAGCTGCTCAATACAAAGGCAAAAATATATTGTCCGATAACTCTCAAAACAACAGACTCCAGTCATAAACCACAGCAATCAATAAAAATATTCAGCAGTTCTGATTAAATGGTAAAGATGTGTTTTAACTGCTTTTAACAAGATATTCAATCAGAAGTAAAGCTCCCATGATTTGAAAACAGCAGGAAATTATAACCACATGCAGAGACAAGACAAAATGGATCAAAGATAAATGAACCCAACCCTCATGCAACCACCTTTTAGGCCATAAGCAGCCAAATACAGTTTCAAGGCATCAAAAACACAAAGATAACTGGAGTAGACTAATAGGAAGCCCAAATATATTCACCTCTTAGGAATTCTACAGCCTCATCCAGAACAAGGTTTAGTAGTTGGTCATATCCTTTCAAATTCCCTGTAACTGAAGCAAAAAGTGTAATGTCAGTCAACCAAAGAGAATATACGGACAAGAGCATTCCATTTAGCTGAAACCCGTCTCAAATCATATTACTCCAAATGAAATTGGGACAGAATGTCCATACTAGATTATGCAGAGGTGCGAAAATATTTGTTGTAGAAAAACAGTTAGAACAGGAATTTATAACCAAAACATAAACATTCAGTATGTCTAAACAATCTTGAAAAGAGAATTATCAGAAACATTGTCAACAAACAGCATGTTCCAAATGCCTTATTACAAAGAGAAGCAACTCTATATATGACAACTATTAGATTAGAAGTGACTAAGATATTTCTTTTGAGAATTTTAGCAAACTTGTAATTGATTTCACCTTCCGTTCCACATTATTACACCTTTTGCTGCCAGAAATACGAAAATCCAACTACAATTGCAATTACCTGTACTGAAAACTTGGAGTCTATTGCATCAATATAATACAAGTTATTCAATAATGCAAGTGGGTTTTAAATTCCATAACATAGATAAGCTTTACGTTTTCAAGTGTAATTAAGCCCGAGACACTGTAGGCCAAGTTATCCGGAAAAAACAAGTGTATATCGTCCAAACACCAACTGCTTTTGGCTTTTCCACACAAGTATGTAGACAAAAAGAATAGCTTCAAAGTACCCGAAGTAACAAGCTAACCATCTAATGGCACCAGAATAAGGCTTTGCTCAACCAAAAGAGATAGCAAGTAAGAACAGATTGCTTTTGTTTAAAAACAAATGAAATGTTTCACTGGTGTGACAGTCATGGATTCTGATGACCAACTTGTCAACGCACTCAAAAAGTCTCTAGTGTAAGCCTCCAACCTAGACTACTTCAATGTGTTCCATCAAATCCAATGGCTAAATTAAACAAATCTGCAAAATTCTTCTTATTAACTTGATCTTGAATGAGTTCAGGCAAATTATCTACCCTCTTCTCTTTGGTTATACAAACAGGCAACAGAGGAAGTAACCACTATAATAGAGTAGAGAAGGTAAAACCAGAGAGTAGGAATACTTGACTGACCTTGTCTACCACCAGTGAGCTTGACTTGAACACCCTTGTCCACAAACTTGGCCAAATCCAGCACCGTTTCTTTCCTCCCCGACTGAAAGAACAAGAAAACACAATTTTCACATCAAAACCCTAACACTGATCATAGTTAGTTGGACCATAAACAACAAACAACGGAGAGACTTACCATCTTCACCGCCCAAGCGGATTGCGTTAGCTCCTCTCGGCAAAGCAAGAAAGCACAGATAGAGAGAACAAAAAGGGCAACCAAAAAACGGCGTACGAAGGGAGAGATCGAAATGAGTAGTGTGGAGCTGATTTTGGTGAAAGTGAGCGAGTGAAAAGCCCGACGATTGTGTGTGTTTTGTCTGTGGCCTCCTAGAGGTTTTAGGGCGGGGGGTTGATTAAAGATTTCTTCTACCTTCTCTCTGTTTGGGCCTCAAATGTTAAAATCCAGTTCTGGGCTCGGTTTAATTTGGCCCTTCAATTACCCTGGACTATAAGCTATTGTGAGACAAGTTAATTCACTTGGACCATCAAACATGGGCTCATCCGTTGGGCTTGGAGTTAAAACGGGTATTAGACTTCTTGACCATACCATCTTCCCTCTCCATTTTCTTTCTCAAGTTTTCTCAAAGTACGACACAAATATGTCATACAAAAAAAAAGATTTCAATTTCGGACCTAGAACCCTGAACATCTAAGATTAATAAATCAAATAAAATCATAAAAGATATACCGAAAGTAAAATATAATAATACTCAATATCAAATTAAATTAAATATTATTTTCAATTAACAATAGTATAAAATATATGTTCTTTGTCCCAACTCATACTTCAAAACTTTATATCAGTAGAATCGGAAAAGCAGTCGTACCCATATTGGGTTTGATAGTGTGGGATCCTAAATTGTCGTCTTTGTATAGAAGAATGAATAGAGAGAAAAAAAAAATTACATAATTCATTTTAGAGTAAAGATTCTTAATTTGTTCCAAACACATAACTTATTTATGGATTTTTACTCCCCAAAAAAATTCTTTTCTTACAAAAGCGATACTGTGCCACATTAAACATCAAAGAGATTTGTGGTTATGTTAGCATATTAATGGATTGGAATGTAGCTTCATGCAGTATCGTGCTTTGCTTCAGTTTTTGTATTTTTTATAATGTAGCACACTACTCGTATTAAGGAGGAAAAAAAAAATATTACATCGCTGAAGATCGGGGTACCGCAGCATACCCAAAAATCTAAACGACAAGAGTTATCCCGACCCCGAGAATATAGCTTTCTTGGCCTTTTTACTCATTAATGATCCTCCTCATTCCAACACCAAGGAAGAGCGCTTAACTAAAATCACTGTCATTAAAGATGTTTGTATTAGAGAAACGCAATTGTCTTTTCGAGAATGTTGGTCTATGAAGCATCAATGGCGAAAGTCACCCCTCCCAGCACCAAAAGACTAGTTTGTGGTAGTAGCTTGTAGTTTTAATAACACAAAACCCTTGAAAATTTTCACAACTTCCGGTTTCCAAAGACATAAGAGATATACTTTAAAAAAGGGCAGAAACCTAAGTAGACATGTTTCTTGAGTGCAGCATAGTTTTCCTTAAATTGACCGTTGACTTGAAGGATTTCTGATTTTTAATCATTTGTAGTTCCTTATAGGGCCATTACGATCTCTGTGTTCTCTAACTTTGAACAAAAGTACTAGTATACTAATAGATTAGCTTCGCCTATGTTTCTCCCTAGCGTGCGTGGAGAACTTCCAATATTCCTATGCGGAGTTTCTTTTCATTTTTCTTATTGACAGTGTCTCCGTTGGGCTGGTGGAGTTTAGTGTACATGGTTAATGACAAGTAGGGCAATGTCACTCCAATATTTTCATACTGTTATTTTTACTCTCGTAAATAGTCTTAGCCAAACAAATCGGAGATTTTCAACTACAAAACCTTCAAAACATATCACTCATTCCGGATTTGGGTCTCCTTATGTACGTACTTTGGGCACATCTTGGGGCATTATTGTTAGTAAATAGTAGTACTAGTAGTATGTTTGTCAAATAGACCTAGAGGGCAAATTTCCATTTGTGCATAATAGTTTTTCTGGGAAGCAGAGCAATAACTAGAGTTGTTAGTATTCTTATGGATGGGCAAAGGAATGCTTTAGCTTGTAGAGCTAATAGGTGGGTTTTAGAATTATTGTCAGTTTTAACGAGCCCCGCGATGAGCGTGCTCTTTGCCGCATAGCTCGCCGGTGATGAGTACTCTTAGTTGTCAGTGTGAATATTCTTTAGAAACATCCATTCATTTTCTTAATACCCACTTCTGATTCTTGATTCCTGGATGGGTACAGATACCCACATTTTCTTGTTGTCCTTACCTTACAACAATCCTCATCGAACTTCCCAAGAATTCACTGGATCGATGCTTTGCTTATGTGTGGGTTTTGGATGTCATGGATTTAACTCACCCTCTCACTAATTTTGAGGCTACCAAGAAAAGACAAATGAAAAAACATGTGTGTTAGGCTTCCGATGAATTTCGAATGTAGTTCTGCAAAATTATAGGCTACCCTGCATCACCATGTAAAAATTGAGGCAAAAAAGAATAGAGCAACGAGATATTTACAAAATACACATTTTTAATGAAAGAAATTGAACATAATTGCGACTAACTCCTATCACGAACAAGAACAGAGCTTTCTGGATTGTAATGCCTTGACTTTGTTACCATATGAGGGACCGCATCGTTGGACAGTTCTTCTCTAGTTGAGCGACCCTACGCTGCATTTCTTGCAATAGTAGATCAAGACTCTCGGTCTCTGTCGAATGGTTCGTGGCAGAATGAAGGATTTGATGTGCATCTTCTTGCATCACCATATTTTCCTTAGGGAAGCCGTGATCATGGATTATATTGTTACGCTTGCATTGCTGCTTTCTGAAACGTTTGAGTGCATCTCTAGATGGAAACTTGGAGTTTCTAGCTAAGTGTTTCAAGGATTTTGATGAAAGCTTCTCCTGGTTCAGCGAACAACATAGACTCATCTTTTCCTCTTCAGATAATTTAACATGGACCTGAATAAAACTAAAATGAATCAAACATTTCAAAATGGAAGGAGCTGGAGGAAAAGATATGTAATCAGAAAATTGTTCACATATATCTCTCAGAAATGATTCGAGTAACAGCAGCTAAAGTTGAGGTAACATAATTCTTGCAAATTAAATTTGACCATAAATAGCTTGCTACACGCAGAAGACATTATGGAATTTAATCATTTATTGTACACTCTATAACTAATTTAACCTCCTCTAAAAACTATGCTCTGCTACATGGAAATATATAGGCCTTTTTTATTATTCCAAACAACACTGCCAAGAGAAAAGAATTGTACCTGAAGATATATATCAATGGCTTGGTAGAGTCTGTCACTAGATTCTCTTGCAGAGTCCGGAAGTGCTGATACTAATGCTGCAAACTTGGAAGGTTTCAAAAATTTGTCTGGGGCCACTTCATGAAGGTACGAGTCCATCAAGCAAGCAACCTTCTTTACTTGACTGGAGATTACCGAACCTTGACTGAGATAAACCTTTACCAGCCTCAAAACGAAATCCACATCATAGCTGTAATGCTTTCTATGACAAGGTGGGACAAGCAGATGACCCAATGTAGCTTCATCCAGCTGCAAACCTATGAGACTCTCCAACTTCAGTTTGTAATGTTTACCATTCTTTTCGCAGCGAGAGACAAGTTGACGAATGTAGAATAAGCCTTTACAAGAAAGGCAGTTTCTATCAAGCAAGAGAAGCAGATTGATCGCAACCTCTGTCATTTTGGACTTTTCAGGTATTGGGAGACTCAGAAATTTGGATTTCAGGTGAAATAAGAGGAATTTAAAAATTGTGGAATGGTCTAATTTTTGGTAAATCATCATCCTGACAGCTTTATCAAGCAACACAGTATTTAAAAACGAAAGATCTTCAAACCACCAAGTTGTGGGAGAGCAGTAGTTCCTCATGCTATAAGTGCTGCTTAGGTCACAGGAGGAAAGATGGGAGCTGGAATTTCTGGAGGACCATGTAAATGGGCTTGAAGCAGTAGTCATTGCTAGCTTCGACACCAGGCAATCCATGACTTTCTCCAATAAAGATGAGGAACTTGATGCGGGATATATATCCTGACACTGTTTCAAAGCTACAAGGAGATCGGACCAACCCCAGAAACTGATCTCCTCAAGAGACTTTTCAGATTGGCACACTAAATTTGTTGTAATGCGGTTACTGTCCATCTCCATGAAATGCGCAGCACAATGTAGTAGAACTACGTTAGTGGCAGATATCTCAAAGGACCCATTATTGTAGCAGTACCTTGCCAGCAGCTCAAAACCTTCCGCCCCTCCTGGAAAGTTGTGAAATATTATTTTCGTGCGTCCAGTAGAGTCGTCCGCTTTACACAATAATTTCCTCAGTCTAATTGAGAAAGATGCTAGAATTTTCTGCAGAAATTGATGGAACCACAAGGTTAAAAGCAACGTTCAACGAATTACTGCAAGTAAAGAACAATGTATCTGTCGAAGATGAAAGGAGATGACAATCTAAATTAGTAATTAACATCAACTTTCTTTGACTCTCCTATGGTTCAGCCAATTGCAAATACCCTTAATAGATGCAGAACTTTAATGGAACCCAACCAGATTTTAAATTCGCCCCACGAGAAAGTATGTTATATGTTAGCTATGAAGTTGCTATCAACAATAAATTGAGGGAGGTCCTATCACACCTCATGGAGGGAGGAAGGCGTGAATGAAAAGAACATTTCAGTGAAACAAGAAGCAGCCAGAAGAGGCCCACACCATTGTACAATGTTTACAAATTAAATGCGCCAAATCAGTCAGAGTAGATATTAATGCAGGCACATATATAAGAACTGACAGCAATTGC
The DNA here is from genome assembly GCA_028386065.3 of Turnera subulata. Lineage (NCBI taxonomy): Eukaryota > Viridiplantae > Streptophyta > Magnoliopsida > Malpighiales > Passifloraceae > Turnera > Turnera subulata. The sequence continues at coordinate 34,185 of JAKUCV010005292.1, forward strand.
ATGCAAATACCCGAAAAGAAACAATGTACGCATGCAAAAACCCAGGTTGAAACTAACACCAGTATCAATTCTTAGGCTGAGAAGAAAAGAAAAAAAAGAATTAATTTACAAAGCGGTCAGTTAACGAACATCTTAAGTAAAAAGAATAGAAACTATAGGAATCTGAAATGAGTCAAAGAATGTTTTTCAATACTAACCAGCAGGAAGAGACTCTTAAAGCAGAGAATTGGTTTACCTTGTCCACCATGAAAATCTCTTCACCATTGACATCTACTTCAATATAACAGCCCTCTTCCATGGTTCAAGCAAAAAGTATTGAAAACCCACCACAAGACGCACGTTTATGCAACTGGAACGGTCTTTCCCAGAACAAGATGAATACCTTTTCAGCCTAACCCAACAAAAGTGCAACTATGTGAAAAGGAGTCGACGACATTCTTCTGAGAAAGGAATTAAAACAGGAAAAAGGCAGAAAAAGTGGTGGCTCTTTGCTTTCAGACCCCTGTTCCTTGGTCAATCTCCACAAAACTATTGCTTTATGAAGGAATGACAAAACCAAACGGTGACTGACTCGGACGGAAAAGGAAGCAATATCATATATCAAAGGTTTAGAGATATTTAGTTCCAAAAATGGGAGCTAGCTAGCTCTGTTACAGAAGTTCTCACAGTTTTTTGAAAACAAATTAAATACGCATTTTGTAATTCCTTCCTGTAAGTCTTCGGGGCGGGGAGGGGCTCGCTATCGTCTTATAATACTGCACTCTTCTTAATTCAGCTCAAAACACGAAAAAGAGCAAATAGTAATCATGATTTCAAGATTTTTGATAAGAATGGTCAACTGATTAGGTGGCTATTTATGTCCTACCCTACTACTAATATCAAAGTCAGGTGTGTAAGTATAACTTAAAAGTGGACTGATATACGGGTACGGGAGGGGAAAAAATACAATCTATACTTGCAACTGGATGGTCTAGTTTATTTTAACTTCTATTACTTTTTCTTTAATTTTTTTTCCCTTTTTTCTTTAACAAACTATGTTTACCAAAATCTTTTCAATTTTCATGTCAAAAATTGTTATCATTATCTTTTGCTACAGTTCTGGATTGGAGTCTGTAACAAATTCATTAAAAGTTAAAACTGCCCACGAATAGCTATCACTAGTAAACAAGAAGGGAGAACTAAAGCGAGGGTAGTTTGCACTTATCCGATTTTGACCCCGTTGCGAAGAAAAAAAAAAAAAAAGATTTTGACCCCGTTAGGGTCACATGGTATTGAAATATTCATTTTGGTAATATGGAGATTTTAACTTGAAAAAACAGTAGCCATCCACTTTTCCGTCACTTATGCCGCCAGTTTTTACTTTTTTATAATGGATGTTTAGGTTAAGACAAAAGCAGCAAAAAAGGAACTGCCTCTCATATGGGAACTGGTTGGATCGCACAGAAAAAGGCCGAAGCCTTTTTCTGTTCGTCGCCTTTTCATTTGAGGAAGCCTTTTTCTGTTTTGTCGCTTTTTCTTTTTTTTCTTCTGTATTTATTCTCAAGAAAGTCCTAAAGGAAGAGGATTTCTGTAAACGGAAAATTAGAACCCAAGTGAACCCCTAAGGATCCAATCAGATAATTAGAGCCCCAATGGACACAAACTTAATCACGAACCCAGTGAGACCATAAAGAAAAGGCCCAATTTCATCAAAACTTGCTCGGCCTTCTTACGGCCTTTCTGTGCAGAAAATTTTAGGCAATTTGGCCCTCAAATGAGATGAACTTAAAAGATGGAAGTTACTACTAGGGTGGGAATTAGATTCTTCGGAAATGGAACAATGTTTTGAGTTTTAGTAATATTTACATGGAAGATTTTAACAAATTGACATTGGAGCCAAATAGGAGTAAGGAGACCATAAGATGGAGGTTAGATCAATAAAACTCAAGATTAGTATAGAAAAAAGAATTAATTTATTATTTAGTATCAAAACATCCAAAATGAACAAGAAACTATATACACACACGCTTTTCGTACATCACTATCTGGAGCCTTGCACGACTTGTTTATCTTCAATAGAGAATTCATCAATTGAAGCAATATTTTCATTACAAAATTTTATACAACTGCAGTATTTTTATATATATATATATATAGATCGGCACCATTCTATTTAGCTGCGATGTTCCTAAAGTTTTTATACGGAGTTGAAGTTCGGGCCAATCTGTTTCCAAAAATGCTGTTGCGTTTGACAATAATGTCTTCATGCAGCATCATTTCCCAGCGCTTCTCAGGTGAGATATTTGCAAATGTCTCATTTGCACATTCTAATAGGCAAACCTGAAAATTGAGTGTCAGTTTGGGAGTCAAGATGTTTTTTTGCAGGTGTAGGTTCACTTCTCCTCCAACCACTAGAACTTGCACACAGTTTAGCTAATTTGATGAACAGTCAAGTTTATTTTAAGTCCCACTTTATTAAATTACATTTGTATTGACAACTGATGAAGTTACCTTGGGATGTATGCCTTCAGAATTTCATCTCCTTGCTCCAAAATTGCGCAGGCCTGTGCAGTCATCCACCATTGCCTGACTAATTAGTGACGATAATCATAACAAAGCTAGCTAGATCTACCGATCCTATACATAGAGGAAATGCACGTGATCATCCATAAATGTGGTTGAAAGAAGAATCATGCGTGTGAGAAAACGTGGCAGAAAATTGTATGCAAATTAAAGATAGTAAATAGCAATTGGAGACCCACCCATGTTTTCTGGTAATTCGTTAATCCGGTAAATGAAACTCCATTCCACTCCAACATTTACTTCTTCTTCCTCCTCTTCCTCCACTAAAGTGATCATATATAAATGGTGGAGGGATTGACTTCTAGTCTGTAATAGTAGAAGGGATTCAAAATGAGGTGAGAATCCAATATCTAGAGTTAGGATATGCAGCGCTTGTGTGTCTTAGTTTCATCCTTGTCGTCTTTATTTATAGGCACAGCATGCATCTAGGTTTACAACTTCAAACTTGTTACACGTTTTCAGATAAGACTTAGTTATTACGTAATTTCAAATAGGACAAATGAAGAATATGCACTGATAGACTCTACCAAACCACCTTTATCCAATAATTCTTTATTTCCATGTAAAAATCATAGTATCCAAGTATGTATATCTATCGTTACCGGCCCACAGATCTTATAAACATTATCTTACTTGTTGATATATACTTTATGTATTTGTGCTATTATTAGCTATCTGATTTATATAGCACCTGTATCTGTTTACAGACCCACAGATCCTACCTAACAACTCCTAAAATGAAAGAAGATTACACCCTGTTACACTGTGTGCAGATTTTACCAATCATTATCTATAAGTTTAGAGTTATCCACAGGTTGTCAGGTTCTACCCCGACTAAAGAAAGAAACTATGTATAGATATATATACCATTTATAGCTTTATCTCATTAAGACTCACAGATATGCTATTAGCAACCACCTGGCCTAATTCTATGAATAATGGATTTCAGATATACGTAATTCAAGATAAGACAATTAGATCTATCTACCCCTCTGCCAGTTCAAACCCAGATAAGATAACTTACTACAGACAGAAGAAGACTATACACTCATTGGATTTACCAACTACCTTTATCCACCGAATCCTTATTTCCATATAAAAATTATAGTAATCCCATTATGCATATCTATACCCACAGTTTTATCAAACCACTATCTATAACATGTGGATATGTACTTTTGTATCTGTACCTGTCTAATATTTGTAAGAGAGAAAATCATACCACCTGTGTATCTGGTTATACACCCACAGATTCTACCAAACAACTCCTTAAAGTGAAAGAAGATCACACCAACTCTCTCAGATCAAAACACGTAATCTTAGATAAGACCATGACCTCAGGTTCCACCAATCACTGTAATGATTCTTTCCTTCCATATATGAACGTTACACTAATAGTTATCTGTATTCACACCTGGAGATTTTATCAACCACTATCCATAAATTTATAGTTATCAGCGGGTGCCCGGCCTATAAATAATGGCCATGCTATGTTAGCAATCACAATCACAGTAAATCCTAAGCCTAGGCACTGGATTCTACATCTCTAAAGATCCATAGAAGCCATATTTAATTTTACAGCTTCATCACACATCACAAACCCAGAAAACAGTACTGCCTAGTTATGAAGAAAAAGAAAACAATACTGCTAGTTATGATCACTCCGGAAGAGGAGGAGGAGGATGCAGACGAAACAGAAGAAAGGTGGTGTGTTGGCTCGGAGTTTTCAGTATCGGATCACCGATTTACCAGAAAGAGATGATCTATCAAGGTCACATGCTCCCATCCATTGTTGCTCATTATTCCCACCCCTGGCCGTCTATGCCAGGTGCCTAATTATATGGTTGGTGAGGAGAGTTGCAAGTGCTTAACTGGGGGGAGACAGGATCATACCTTTCTACAAAGGACCACCATCTCTTAATTCTTGACAGAGGAAGATGCCAACGGAGTTTGACGAACAAGTCTTTGTATTGCTTATGCAAATGTCATTACCCAGATAAACATAATATCTTTTGGCTTGTCTATGTTTATATGTAATTTTGCAGATATGATAGCTACCACTCTAATAGATCCTATCCCGATGTCTATTCGCATTAGCGCCCAATTATTTGTAAAAGTAACAACTTTCATTTCATTCATTTTTTTTTTTTAATTCCAAGGAGAATATATATGTACGTGTAATTATCTCAAGACTCAAAATCTGCACGTTAGTTTGCCTCACGCTGTAAACAACTTGAGAGACCGTAGCAAAGCTGAGCTCCATTGATCTTGAATTTCTGATTCTGCAAATGAGAGATAACAATGATAGCCAGCCCATGTTGCAAGCTCATTCATATTCTATAATTATAACGGACAGTTGATGAAAATGTAAGAATGTTGTTTGGTTGTCGATGAGACAAAGTTCCTCTGCCATGATTCAATCCCATCTGGCATCTGATCGGTACCTAGCTACCGGTTTCCACCAACAACATCTTCCTCCTTGTTTCCGATCTGCGGCTCTCCTCCTATAGTATATCCTTATGTATCCGGTTGTTGGTGGCCATTCCCACCTTCACCTTCTAAATTAGTCCTACGATCAATTACTTTTGAAGATGTTCATATAATTGGTTTATTAAAATTAAACATGAAATTATTATTATTATTATCATTATTATTATTATTATTATTATTATTATTATTATTATTATTATTATTATTATTATTATTAATTATTCAATCTTTAGTGGTATATGCTTGGTCTCAAAATTCTCAACTTATATGAAGCGCCCCGACCCGCATTTACCTTACACAGTAAACACGTGCCGAAACTATTCTTATTAACAGCTCAGGCAGTACATTGCAGTAAAATACTACACAGAAAATCCAAATACAACAGCACACCGTATTTTACAGTTGTCACCCATACTCGGGGACCATTATTCAATCCACTCATATTAACAGCAGTATAACCCAAATAGACAACACCAAAGCAATAAAGGATAGCAGCAACATATACGACACAGCAGCGGAAGACTTAAATGCACATGTAGCGGAGGTATGGATCCGGAGTCAGGTGGAGAAGAAAGCAGCAGCCATCGAACGTCGTACCTGAACTACGAAGCAACTAAACCTACGGGATGAAACCCCGCAGGCGAGGGGTGAGTCCGAAGTGCTCACCGACGAAGGATAAACAGAGATATATAATCAACCATAGAGCTTTCGAAATAAACAATCACAGACAATCACAACACAATGATACTACTATCTACAACTGAGCCAAGACCAAAAGAATGCTTATTATTATGTTTACCAATTTTATCTTCCAGGCCCCGTCACTGGACAAGCTAGGGTCGTACCTGGTTATCAACTAATTTCGGATGCCAGGCCAAATCACAATCTGGGATCAACATCCCAATATCAACAATCCGGGATCAACATCCCAATAACAACAAATCCAGGATCAACTTCCAATAACAACATCATCCGGGATCAATATCCCCAACAACCAACCAAACGGGCCATGACACCACAGAACTAGCCTCTAATCATCTAGTCGTACCACTACTTTCCACGTGACAATTATATCATCATCTCAAATTCCAGTCCAAATCCATTACTCTTTCATCAATTATCCATTTTTCTATTAACTCAGCTTAATCCACAGACTCAATCTCTTATCTCAATCGCACGACACAAATTATTCAAAATTAACAGCTCAACATTATTACCATCACAATGTACACAGGTCTAACACAATCCAACCAACAGCATCAATAATTCCACAGCAATCAAGTAACAGTCGATAATCATTCCAGCAGTTCAATCAAACAACAAAAATACACACACAGCATTACGGGCACATATCAAGGGTTATCCATCCTCACCTTAGCCGATTATCAGTTTTGAAAATGCCCCACAGACTCCAAGTCCGGTTCCTCAGGTATCTGCTCGTTATCAACTCCTATAACAAACAAATAATATGCACACATAAGTGATATGCAAATGTCATGCTACTACTGTATACCCGAAAATAAATACTATCTCGTCTCGGTCCTTGCCCAGGTTAATTTCTATTCTCGTCATAATTCACCATTTATTTCCAGTGTCTAAGATAATACTATACTTATACCTAATCTTGGGTATTATTCTGGTATTTTATTACCTTGATAATACCCTTTCTAAAATTATTTTTCATAATGGTTATTATCCCATATATAGCATATTTTCCCCAAAAATATTATTTCTACCAACTATTTTTATTTTCCAAGCTATTCCAGAATTATACTTATTTCCGAAAATTATTTTCCTTATATATATTTTTTCCAATTAATCCCCTTTTTAGATTTTTCTTATTTATTTTCAGAATTTCCCTCTTTTTAATTAACTAGACTAGGCCAATAGCTAAGCCCAACCCTTGGAACTCAACCCAAAAAGTCAGCCCAGGCCCAAACGCGGAGCCCAGACCCAACCTGCAGGTCAGCAGCCCAGGGTAGGTCCTAAGCCCAGGCCCAGCCCAACATAATTACCCAAACCCAGCTTTTAAGCCCACACACCCAAGCCCACAACTCTAGCCCAAATCGCAACCCATACTCATTTATTACTCGCGGGTTGACCCGACCCGAGCACCATACAGCCGGGTCGTGCTCACCTTGTAATCTGCAGCGTCGACGCGTCAGTCGACGGCTCGGGGCGAGAGCAGGGCGACGCGACCGGTATGAGGTGGTGCAAGGCGGCGTGCGTCGGAGACGATGAGAGGGTGGCGGCGGTCGTCCGGTTCGCGAGGTGGAAAGTGAGGCAGGAGGACGTCGGCGTCGATCTGCAGGAGGCGGTGGCTAGCGTGGCTTGCTGCGACGACAAGCGAGGGAGGGAAGAGGAGAGGAGAGGAGGGTGGCAGTTGTGGATGCGGTGTAAAGGAGAGGTGATGTGGTGGTCGGCAGCGGGCGGCGGCAAGATGGTCTCGGGTTCACAGGTGGCTCACGGTGGAGAAGAAAGAAAAAGAAAAGAAGAAGGGGAGGGGAAAGGAAACGGCGACGTTTTGGAGCTGGATGGTGTATGTGTGTTATTGTTGTTTCTTTTTTTTTTTCTCGTTGCAGGTGGTGAAGGTTTGCAGATGAAGTTTTTGCAGGAAATGGGTTTTGCAGGTAAGTAGAGAAAGATGTCAGGGCAGAAAAAGATTCAAGGCAAGCAGTGCAGGACAAGGGCTAGGCACGGGCAGAGTACTGGTTGTTCACATGCTCACAGTGAATGGCAGCTGCAGCCCCCTCACTGTGCAGCATGTGAGGCGGGTTCTGTCCGGACCAAAAAATAACTAATGTACCCCCATGACTTTATTTCTGGCCCGATAATTCGGGGTTAATCCTGACTTTTTTTAGGATTCCTGGACCCGAGAAATTCCAACTTTGGTCCGAAAAATCCGCAGAAAAATCTCGAGCGTGGAACAAGGCTCGGTTTTAGAATCTGATGCACGAATTACCATAAATTAATTACCCAAGAATAATTTTTATGGTAAACGACTGTAAAATAAATTTTACGGTGACGGTAAAAACTTAAAAATTACCCGAGCTGTTACAGCCTACCTACCTTAAAAAGAATTTCGTCCCCGAAATTCACTCCGGTGCTGTAAACAGATGCGGATACTGAGAACGCATGTGCTCCTCAACTTCCCATGTAGACTCGTTCGCAGAGTGCTTGCTCCACTTAACCTTTACCATCGGAATAACTCGGTTCCTCAACTGTCTGACCTCTCGGGCAAGGATCTGCTCCGACAATTCTGTATACGTAAAATCCTCTGCGACCACAACATCTGCTGTAGTAACCACATGACTCGGATCAGATCTGTACCTCCTCAACATGGAAACATGAAACACATCATGAATCCGGGACAACTCCTCTGGTAAGGATAATCTGTACGCCAAGGGTCCAATCCTTTCCACAATCTCATATGGTCCGATGTACCTGGGACTCAGCTTCCCTTTTTTCCCGAACCTGATAACACCGTTCCAAGGTGCAACTCGGAGGAAAACTCGTTCTCCCACTTGGTACTCCATCTCTCGACGATGCTTATCAGCATAACTCTTCTGTCGGTCCTGTGCTGCTCTCATACTCTGCTTAACTACCTGAATCTTGTCAACTGTCTACTTGACCAATTCTGGGCCCACAATCAAACAAAGACCTTCTTCAACCCAACATACTGGACTTCGGCATTTCCTTCCGTAAAGAGCTTCAAACGGTGGCATGCCAATGCTGGAATGGAAACTGTTGTTGTAGGCGAACTCCGCTAAGGACAAATACTGATCCCAACTCCCACTGAAATTAAGAGCACAAGCCCTTAACATGTCCTCCAGTGTTTGAATAGTCCTCTTTGACTGTCCGTCTTTCTTAGGATGAAATGCAGTACTAAAACTCAGCTTCGTCCCCAAAGCTGCTTGCAGGCTCTTCCAAAACCGTGATGTAAATCTCGGATCCCTGTCTGAGACTATGGACTTAGGAATCCCATGTAGTCTCACAATCTCTGCAACATACTGTTTCGCCAACTTATCCAGAGTATCCGTCTGTCAGATAGGGAGGAAATGAGCTGATTTTGTAAGTCGATCAACAATAACCCAGATGGGATCATACTGTCTCCAGGTCAACGGTAATCCAACCACAAAATCCATAGTGATCATCTCCCACTTCCACTCTGGCACTGACAAAGATCTCATCTTTCCTGCTGGAGCCTGATGCTCAGCTTTCACTTGCTGACAAGTGATACACTTAGCCACATATTCGGCTACATCTTTCTTCATACGTGGCCACCAGAAATGACTCCTCAAATTCTGGTACATCTTGGTGCTCCCGGGATGCATAGCATATGGTGTCATATGCCCTTCTTCCAAAATCTGACTACGTAGGTCACCAACACTGGGTACACATAAACGTTTCCCCAGCATCAATGCACTATCATTCGCTATGCGAAACTTGTCTTCCTTCCCACTACGGACTGCTTCCTTCAGCTTGATCAGGTCGGGATCTTCATCTTGTAATTCCAGAATCCAGCCCCTCAGGTTAGACTTGACTTCAATATGGGTCAACAAAGCTCCTGTCTCATCAACTGACAGATCAACTCTCATTTTCCTTAACTCGATGAGTGAGGACAACGAGTAGGTCGTGGATGCATCTTCTGGTTGTCTCCGGCTCAAAGCATCTGCTACCACATTAGCTTTTCCAGGGTGATACTCAATAGTACAATCATAATCATTCAGCAATTCAACCCAACGTGGTTGCCGCAGGTTAAGTTCCTTCTGAGTCATGATGTACTTGAGACTCTTATGATTTGTGAAGATCCTGCATCTCTCACCAAACAGATAATGTCGCCAAATCTTCAGAGCAAAGATCACTGCGGCCATCTCCAGATCATGTGTCGGGTAGTTCTTCTCATGTGGCCTCAACTGTCTTGAAGCATAGGCAATCACCCGGCCTTCTTGCATCAGAACTGCTCCCAAACCAAGACCTGAAGCATCACAAAACAATACCTACTCCACTCCTGGCTTAGGTACTGTCAAAACTGGTGTTGATGTCAACTTCTTCTTCAGTTCCTCAAAACTCTTCTGGCAGGCATCACTCCATACAAAGGCTTGATCTTTCCTTCATAGCTTGGTCATAGGACTGGCTATCAAGGAAAAACCCTCAATGAATCTCCAGTAATATCCTGCAAGGCCAAGAAAACTTCTGACTTCAGGTACCGTCTTGGGCGGCTCCCACTCTAAAACAGCTTTCACTTTAGCAGGGGTCAACCTTAATCCCATCCCCGGATACAACATGTCCAAAGAATGCAACTTCCTCAAGCCAGAACTCACACTTGCTGAACTTAGCATACAACTCCTTCTCTCGCGGCCTCTGTAGTACTACCCTCATGTGCTCCTCATGTTCTTCTCTGCTCTTGGAGTATATCAGAATTTCATCGATGAAGACTACCACAAACTTGTCCAAGAACTTGTTCAGGACCAAGTGCATCAAGCACAAGAAAACTGCAGGTGCATTGGTCAAACCGAAAGGGACCACTGTGAACTCAAAATGTCCATACCGAGTACGGAAAGCCATCTTCGGTATGTCCTTCTCTGCAATCTTGACCTGATGGTAGCCAGATCGAAGATCTTTCTTGGAAAACACAGTAGCTCCCTGCAACTGATCGAAGAGGTCATCAATCCTGAAAAGCGGGTACTTGTTCTTCACTGTCACTTTATTCAGCTGTCGGTAGTCTACACACATCTGCAAACTGCCATCTTTCTTCTTCACAAAGAGGACTGGTGATCCCCAAGGTGATGTACTAGGTCTGCTGAAACCCTTCTCGAGCAGCTCATCCAACTGCTTCTTCAACTCTTGGAGTTCTGTCGGTGCCATCCGATATGGTGCCATCGAGATAGGCGTCACTCCCGGCATCAAATCGATGGTGTACTCAACTTCCCTGTCAGGTGGCAATCCTGGCAGATCCTCTGAAAACACATCTAGAAACTCCCTCACAACTATGATGTCCCCCAAAACCAGAGTCTAAACTTCTTCACCCTTGACATGTGTCAACAAAGCATTTGGACCCAATGGCTTCATCCCAACATCCTGATTAGCAGAGATACTACATGTAGTAGCAGCTCTCCCAATACCTGTCAACAAAACCTTATGTCCACCTTCGGAAGTCAACAGCACTTCCTTGGTTCGACAGTTCACTATAGCACTGTACTTGGACAACCAATCCATCCCCAAGATGATATCAAAACCTCCCATGTTCATCACAATCAACCGTGCAAGAAAAACCTCGCTATCGTATGAAAGCGAAACGTCTCTGCACACGTGGGTTAACCTGACCACTATACCCGCAAGTAACCTAACCCTCATCGGACAAGTTAAACTCTCTCCCATACAGTTATGTAGTATTGCAAAGCTTTGCGCAGTAAAAGAATGCGTAGCACCAGGGTCTATCAAAGTATAAGCAGTACTACCAAAAACCGTAAAGGTACCTGCTATGACATCAGCGTTCTCTGGATCCTCCTCAGCGGTGATCACAAATGCTCTCGGTACTGCTGTACTCTGGTTCATGGCTGACTGGGTCCTAGCAGGAACAACTCCACATCCTCGGCCTCGGCCAACTCCAGAACCACTAGGTACACTGGCAACCGAAGCTTGTACCGTCTGAACAAGTGCCGAGCCTCCAGATCTCCCTAACTTGGGATAAGCATAACGGTAGTGCCCAACTTCGTTACACTCATAGCACCTCACCTGAGACAGAGGGGGTCTCGAGCGAGCATTCCAAGATGAAGTCCCTCCAGACTGAGTCCAAGAACTGCCTCGGTTGTTGTAGTTGTTGTTCCATCCACGTCCCTGACTAGCTCGCAAGAACCAGCTCTGTCCATATCCTGACCAGTTCGCTGGTGTCTGGAACCTCTTGTTCTGTCCCCCAGAACTCTATACAGCATGCCTCTTACGGATCTCCTACTGCTCTCTCTCATTACCCAGCCAAATAATCTCAGCTCTCAGAGTATCTGTCAGCATATCCTGGTAAGTCTCGTAGACCTTGCACCCCATGACTGTCTGGATGCCAGATCGAAGACCATCCCAGAAACGTTTGCATCTGGCCTCCGGAGTAGCTACAAACTCACTGGCATAGATGGACAAGCGGTTGAACTTGATCTTATAATCATTGACCGTCTGATCTGGTCCCTGTTGTAGTCCCAGAAACTCTCGTCTCAGCTGATCCTAGTACGCCTCAGATACAAACTTCCTTCGGAACATCTCCATGAACTGGTTCCACGGCATAGTGATAGGTGTCGGCATGTCCCTAGTAGTAGACTCCCACCAATCAACAGCATCTCCTCGGAATATGGCAGTGGCATATCTGGCCCACTTATCATTCCTGCATGTCAACTTCAGCATAACCCTGTTCATCTGTCTAAGCCACTGGTCAGCATTCTGTGGTGTAGTGACACCGGTGAAGATCTCTGCCCCAAGCTTCTCCAGCTTCATATATACTGGATCCTCAACTGGTCCCTGGTTTTCTTGTTTCGGGGCTCCCATAGCATCGATACGTGCATCCCTGACTTCTTGCCTATGCAAAATCTGAGTTACCACATTTAACATCTGCGTAGGGTCTCCTAACGGAATATTCGGAAGGTGTTCCGGACCTCCCGCAACTTGCTGCGGTTGATCCACCGATACCTGATCGTCATCTAGGTGACCTCCAGCATGTTGATTCCCTCCAACCGAATCCATTCGTACCTATATGAGAATGTATATGTATGCATGTCATAACATGTCATAGCAAATCTTATGCACAAACCAACAATCACGCAATCACAGTTATGTCCCTAATGACCTACTGCCTGCTCCGCTACCAAACTGAAGCGCCCCGACCCGCATTTACCTCACACCGTAAACACGTGCCGAAATTATTCTTATTAACAGCTCAGGCAGTACATTGCAGTAAAATACTACACAGAAAATTCAAATACAAAAGTACACTGTATTTTACAGTTGTCACCCATACTCGGGGACCATTATTCAATCCACTCATATTAAAAGCAGTATAACCCAAATAGACAACACCAAAGTAATAAAGTATAGTAGCAACACAGCAACATATGCAACACAACAGCGAAAGACTTAAATGCACATGTAGCGGAGGTATGGATCCGGAGTCAGGTGGAGAAGAAAGCAGCAGCCATCGAACGTCGTACCTGAACTACGAAGCAACTAAACCTACGGGATGAAACCCCACAGGCGAGGGGTGAGTCCGAAGTGCTCACCGACGAAGGATAAACAAAGATACATAATCAACCATAGTGCTTTCGAAATAAACAATCACAGACAATCACAACACAATGATACTACTATCTACAACTGAGCCAAGACCAAAAGAATGTTTATTATTATGTTTACCAATTTTATCTTCCAGGCCCCGTCACTGGACAAGCTAGGGTCGTACCTGGTTATCAACTAATTTCGGATGCCAGGCCAAATCACAATCCGGGATCAACATCCCAATATCAACAATCCAGGATCAACATCCCAATAACAACAAATCCGGGATCAACATCCCAATAACAACATCATCCGGGATCAACATCCCCAACAACCAACCAAACCGGCCATGACACCACAGAACTAGCCTCTAATCATCTACTCGTACCACTACTTTCCACGTGACAATTATATGATCATCTCAAATTCCAGTCCAAATCCATTACTCTTTCATCAATTATCCATTTTTCTATTAACTCAGCTTAATCCACAGACTCAATCTCTTATCTCAATCTCACGACACAAATTATTCAAAATTAACAGCTCAACATTATTACCATCACAATGTACACAGGTCTAACACAATCCACCCAACAGCATCAATAATTCCACAGCAATCAAGTAACAGTCGATAATCATTCCAACAGTTCAATCAAACAACAAAAATACACACACAGCATTATGGGCACATATCAAGGGTTATCCATCCTCACTTTAGCCGATTATCAGTTTTGGAAATGCCCTATAGACTCCAAGTCCGGTTCCTCTGGTATCTACTCGTTATCAACTCCTATATCAAACAAATAATATGCACACATAAATGATATGCAAATGTCATGCTACTACTGTATACCGGAAAATAAATACTATCTCGTCTCGGTCCTTCCCCAGGTTAATTTCTATTATCGTCATAATTCACCATTTATTTCCAGTGTCTAAGATAATACTATACTTATACCTATTCCTGGGTATTATTCTGGTATTTTATTACCTTGATAATACCCTTTCCAAAATTATTTTTCATAATGGTTATTATCCCATATATAGCATATTTTCCCCAAAAATATTATTTCTACCAACTATTTTTATTTTCCAAGCTATTCCAGAATTATACTTATTTCCGAAAATTATTTTCCTTATATATATTTTTTCCAATTAATTCCCTTTTTAGATTTTTCTTATTTATTTCCAGAATTTCCCTCTTTTTAATTAACTGGACTGGGCCAATAGCTAAGCCCAACCCTTGGAACTCAACCCAGCAGATCAGTCCAGGCCCAGACGCGGAGCCCAGACCCAACCTGCAGGTCAGCAGCCCAGGGTAGGTCCTAAGCCCAGGCCCAACCCAACACAATTACCCAAACTCAGCTTTTAAGCCCACACACCCAAGCCCACAACCGTAGCCCAAATCGCAACCCATACCCATTTATTACTCGCGGGTTGACCCGACCCGAGCACCATACAGCCGGATCATGCTCACCTTGTAATCTGCAGCGTCGGCGCATCGGTTGGCGGCTCGGGGCAAGGCAGGCGAGAGCAGGGCGACGCGACCGGTACGAGGTGGTGCAAGGCGGCGTGCGTGGGAGACGATGAGAGGGTGGCAGCGGTCGTCGGGTTCGCGAGGTGGAAAGTGAGGCAGGAGGGCGTCGACGTCGATCTGGAGGAGGCGGTGGCTAGCGTGGCTTGCTGCGACGGCAAGCGAGGGAGGGAGTAGGAGAGGAGAGGAGGGTGGCGGTCGTGGATGCGGTGCAAGGGAGTGGTGATGTGGTGGTCGACAGCGGGCGGCGGCAAGGTGGTCTCGGGTTCACGGGTGGCTCACGGTGGAGAAGAAAGAAAAAGAAAAGAAGAAGGGGAGGGGAAAGGAAACGGCGGCGTTTTGGAGCTGGGTGGTGTATGTGTGTTATTGTTGTTTCTTTTTTTTTTTCTCGTTGCAGGTGGTGAAGGTTTGCAGATGAAGTTTTTGCAGGAAATGGGTTTTGCAGGTAAGCAGAGAAAGATGTCAGGGCAGAAAAAGATTCAAGGCAAGCAGTGCAGGACAAGGGCTAGGCACGGGCAGAGTACTGTTTGTTCACATGCTCACAGTGAATGGCGGTTGCAGCCCCCTCACTGTGCAGCATATGAGGCGGGTTCTGTCCGGACCAGAAAATAACTAATGTACCCCCATGACTTTATTTCTGACCCGATAATTTGGGGTTAATCCTGACTTCTCTGAGGATTCCTGGACCCGAGAAATTCCAACTTTGGTCCGAAAAATCCGCAGAAAAATCCCGAGCGTGGAACAAGGCTCGGTTTCGGAATCCGATGCACGAATTACCATAAATTAATTACCTAAGATTAATTTTTATGGTAAACGACTGTAAAATAAATTTTACGATGACGGTAAAAACTTAAAAATTACCCGGGCTATTACATTATAGGTAAAAAAATTTAATGTCATCTAATATATAAATGAATAAGCTTACTCCCAAAAAAGCCGACTCCCCAACAGTGTTATTAAACCCGGGCCGGGGGTTGAACCGGTCGAGCCTCCGGATTGCGGTTTTTCCGGGTAAATACTGGCCAAATCGCGGTTCAATCGAAAAATAACAAAGGAATTATTAACCTGGAGACCCAGCCGGGTGACGGTTAACCGGGTTCGACCGTCTGGGTCGGTCCGGGTTTGATAACACTGCTCCCCAATAAAAAAAAATTGAAATTGAGATTTTGTTCGAGAAATACGAGAATCCAAAATTTCTTCTTGTGGTATCAAAAAACGAAGTAATTTTTACTCTACCTTCCCGGAATTCATTCCTCCAGTCAAAAAAATTTCATGGGAAACATTCCGACAAATTCTCTTATTTGAATTTAAAATTAAAAATATATTTTTTGGTACATTTAAAATTAAAAATGTTATTAATTAGAAATCATATTTTAAGTATATAAAATGACTAAAGTATGTACATATTTAAAATTCTATTGTAAAATGCATACACCACAATGTTATCGTTACAATTAAAAAAAGAAGAAGAAGAAGAAGGAGCTTTAGGGTCAGAATTATAATCCATGTTTGACAACTTCGAACTTATTACATGTTTTCATTTTTTTCTTTAATTTCCATCTAAGAAATATCTCACTTTCATGTGTATGTGTGTGTTTTGATTCTTTGATACAGCATGACACTTTACGAGTAGTGATTATTCATCTGATATTCAAAGCCAATTCATCTGCTGGTGTTGGTATCTATTTTAAATTAAAATTATGAATATAAAAAAAGATAGTTATAATATACACTATTAACTTCATGTATCTCATTCAGACTCAATGCTATTTAGGGGTGTGTAAACTGTCGGTTCGGCACATGCCGTGCCGAAACATGAATCGGTATGATTTTTCCGAATGCCCAATATTCCGACCAACGCCGAGCCGTTTTTCCTGCAATATCAATCGACATGGTACCGATCAATACCAATATCGGTACGGTCAGAATTCAGCCCTGCCGATGCCGACAACATAATCAAGGCAGTAACACTAAAATTTTCAGAATTTAATACATAAACATAACCATGCCAAGAAACCTCAACAAGCATTCAAGCTAGAAAAATAGAAAGGAAACAAGCATTCAGAATCAAATCAGCTGCAAAGACTTGAACTTCAAATTGAACTCCTCATCCTTGGGTATTTGACGAATTCAAGCTTTGATTGGGTTATAGTATTTGGGGATTTTCGACTTTGATTTTTGAATTGGGGCTTCTGACACTTAAAAATTAAAAGAGGGTCGAGGAAGAATTAAGGGTAGGGCTTTAAGCTTTGTGAATGTGGAGATGAGATCAGAGAGATGAGGGAGGAGGAGAGTGCGGCAGAGGAGGAGGAGGAGGCTGGAGGGGGGGACCAGCGAAAGAGAGACAAAGAGGAGGAGGAGGGTTCGCGAGTTCAGAGAGAGAGAGAGAGTGAGTGAGACGGCGAAAGGGAGAGAGAGAGGGTGAAGTGAATTATGTTTTTTTTTATGCTAGAAGAGTATCCCAATCGACTACCGGACTAATCACTCCCAGTGGCTCGATGTGTCACCCTTGTGAGGTGGGACCACTACCAATAGCACAATTTCCTTACACCCACTTCCACCAGGACTCGAAACCTAGACCTTGGGGTTTAAGGAGAATACAACACGCTTTACCACTGCAACCAATGCTAATTTCTGTTGTGAATTATGTTTTAGGATTAGTGTTTTTAGGGTTTTAATTTCAGTTGTGGACTTGTGGGTGGGTTGCCAGGTATTGGGTTCAATAGGTTGGGTAATTGGGTTGGGGTCATTATTTTTTTTGGGTTGGGGAGTGGGTGTGTTGGGTCGGGTGGTATCGACCTGTGCGGAATACCGACGGTTCGAAACACAGCCGACCGACTCACCAGGGCCTTCAGTGCGGCACGGTACAAAAATGTGGAGTGACTCGAAAACTTACCCATTTTTCGTACCAATACCGTCGGTTTAATCTTGGTATCGGCACGACTCGGTATTTTTGCTCAGCCCTAATGCTACTAGCGGTCCAATTCTATGAATCACCAAAATTTCAGACAAGAATGCCAGATAAGACAAAACAGAGTAAGACATACTGACTTTAGTTGTAATGGTGGTAAGACTTAATTATATCTAAAATTACAGATAAGACAAATAAGATTATACACTAGAGATTTACTGTAATTTCACATAAGACAAATGAAAGATTAATTATAAATTATACATTCACAAATTTTACCAACCCTTTTATCCAATGAGTATTCATTTCCCATATAAGAATTATAGTATCCCATTATGTATATCCATCACCCATAGATTTTATCAAATCTCGATATGTTATATATACTTTATGTACAGTAACTGTCTGATTTTGGAAAAGGAATACGTGAAAAAATTTACACACCCATAGATTCTACCAAACCAACTCCTAAAATGAAAAAGGTTACACCAACTCTATGAGATCAAACCACGTAAGTTTAGATAAGATAATGACCTCACACTTCTTTCTCCAATGATTCTTGCTTCCATATATGAAGGTTACGTACACTGATAATTATGTGCCATAACATAACCATATCTGTTCACACCCGCAGATTTTATCAACCACTACACATAAGTTTAGAGTTATCCGCGGGTTCTACCAGGCCTATAAACACTGGCCATAGCTAGTCACCCGAGTCTATATATAATATATGTCTCTATTAGATCCATAAAAGAGATCAGCTCCATCACACATGCAAACCAGAGAACAACACCGCCCACTTATGAAGTAAAAGGAAACAATAGCGCTAAGTAAACAATAGGGTTAGTTATGATCACTCGAGAAAGAGGAGGAAGATCACGAAAGGAAGAGAAGGTGTGTGGTGACAAAGAATTTTCAATATCGGATTACCGATTTACCAGAAAGTTTGGTAAGTGTTCGTTCTTGTTTGGTGAAAGAAGTAGAAGTAATAGCTCAGTATATTTTATCCTGACAGAATTAATACTGTGTGACTAGATGGCTCGTACAAAACAAACTGCACCTAAGGCTGCCTGACAAAAGCTCCAGGAAAAGCCTAACCCTGAGGTATATAACATGTTATATGTATATGTTTTTTCTTGTAGTCTACGACTGAATACTTTCTGTGAATCTTGGCTCACTCGCTTATGCATGCAATGGCAGATAGTGGTTGGAGGAGATGGAGCGCCGGGAGATTATGCCTGATATGCGCAGAGAAGATGCAATTGTCTCGTTTGTGCATGGAGTAAGGTATTTTCTCATCACCTCATAAGATCAGAATTCTTCTCCACAGAATTCAAGTGCTAATTAATTTGGAGAAGACATGATCAAATTTATGTGAGGCACCAACAGCTCTGAAATCTTTGCTCAGGAAGAGGCCAGCAAGGACGTCGACGTCGAGCAAGTCTTTTTATTGCTTATGCAAATATCATTCTTTGAAGATGCCAGAAATGTAGGGATATAGAGATTAACCGCGAAATCTTGGTTATCGTTGTTTATATGTAATTTTTCAGATATCATAGCTATACCACTCTAATGGATCCTATCCCATTGTTTATTCGCATTAGCGCCCAATTATTTGTAAAGCAAGAACTTTCATTGTTCATCTTCTATACACTATAGCCACAATGCCCGCCCGCATTGTTTTATTATTCTGATGTAAAATTTATAATATTATGTGGAAAATCATTAGTTAACCTTAAATTTGAATTAGATATCTAAATTATTATATTTTTTTAAGTGAACATGAGTTTGAAATATGAGACTATTAAACTATATATCATAACAAATATAATTTTTTAAAAGTTTATTGGAATTTCATATAATGATGAAAATAAATTATAAGCAATTATAATTAATTACTTTAAAATATTAAAAAATGGAGTTATATCCTAGAAAAAAAAAACTACAATTCAATCCTGAGCAAGGATAAAAATGTAAAAGCAACTCAGATTTCCAGATTTTTGTTTTCTGGTAATTTGAGACTTCATTGAAATAAATTGATAATTTATTTTTTATCATGTATTTTTATATTCTATTTTCCCTTATTCTTTCTTTGTCTTTAATCATAAATGGTTGATTTCAATTGATAAAAAAATTAATTCAATGTTCACTTTAGTATAAAAACTATAAAATAATATATTTTATGTAACAGTCCGGGTAAAATTTATGTTTTTACCGGGATTGTAAAAGGCCTTGTACAGTAATTTACCTTATAAAATTAATCTTGGGGAATTATTTCAGGGTAAATTATGCATCGGATTCCGAAACCGACCTATACCCCACGTTCCCGATTTTTCTGCGGATTTTACGGACCAGAGTTGGTATTTTTCGGGTCCAGGAATCTTTAGAAAAGTCAGGTTTATCCTCGAATTAACGGACCAGAAATAAAGATAATGGGGTATAATAGTTATTTTCTGGTCCGGACAGAACCCGCCTCACATGCTGCACAGTATTAAGGCTGCCGCCGCCTTCTCATGTTTTGCCCGTGAACTACCTGTGTAATCCGTGCCTTACCAGTGCTTTAGCTGCCTATTTAACTTGCGTTCTCCTGCAAACTGTGCACATCATCTCTTCCTCTTCTTCCTGCCTACAAACCCACAGCCGCCATTTCTTCCCTGCCTCACCTGCAAAAACCAGTAACCGTCTACCACAAATAGCCACTAAACACAAAACCAAGAAAAAAAAAAACAAACACAAGCAGACACACACAGCAACTAAACGTTGCCGTTTACCAACACCCATCACCCCCATCTTTTCTTTTCCTCTTCCTCCTTCCGTGGCCAAGACCACCGTGAACCGCCATGTAACAGCCCGGGTAAAAATTTTGGATTTTTACCGGACTGTAAAAGTCTATTTACCGTGATTTACTGTTGAATTAATCTTGGGTAATTAATTCAAGGTAAATCGGGAGTCGTTTTTCAAAACCGAGTGTTTTCCCGCGCTCGTGATTTCCCCGTGGATTTTTCGGAACTAAGTTGGTATTTTTCGGGTTTCGGAATTTCTCGGAAAATCACACCGGAAAATAACTAAGGAGGTATCGGTTATTTTCTGGTCCGGATCAGATTCGCCCGTAATATGGACGAACTGTATTATTGGTTAATCACATGTGTAATAGTATTAATTTACAGTTATAAAAGGAAGGCTGCCGGTGAGGAAGCAGAGAAAGGAAGAAGAGAAGAAAAAAAAAAAGAGAGGAGGAAAAAAAGAGAGAAAAGGAGAGGAAAAAAAGAAAAGAGAGAAAGGAAAAAGAGAAAAAAAAAGAAGAATAAGAAAAAAGAGAGAAAAAAAGGAAAAGGAAAAAAAAGAAAAACAGAAAATACAGAAAGAGGAGAAGAGGAAAAAAAAAAGGAAAAAAAATAAATAGAAACAAAAAAAAAAGAAAAGGAAATTAGAAGAAAAAGAAAAGAAAATAGAGAAAATTGCGGAAAATGAAAAAAAGAAAGAAACCGGCCACTGTTCATCGTCACCTCCACCTTCACTGTGCTCGCCGAGGCGTTTAGCGCCGCCGTACGCCGCACCGCCGCCATCATGGCCTTCCTCTCGCCGTCGCGAGCTGAACCACGTCGGCCCCGAGTCGTTCCGCCGCCTGAAGCCTCCTGACGCGCCTTCGACCCGCCGGATTCCCCGCGGATCCGCTTCTCCTCCGCCTCCTGCATAGCTGTCGTCGCCGCCGCGCCCAGCTACCACCACCCCTGGAGTCGCCAGCCGCCGCCTTATCCCCTGCTGTGCTCGCTTCCCTCCCCCGTGCCGTCGCCGCCGTCGCGTTGCTGTCAACCCGAGGTGAGCATCCGGACCCGTAACCCGTAGGTAGTGGGTTTAACCCGTTTGCGAAATGGGATCCGGGCTGTGTTAGTGGGTTGTGTTTGTTGGATTTGGGCCTAGCGGATCGGGCCTGGGCTTGGGCTCCTGGGCCTGACCTGTTGGGCTGTTTCTGCGCTGGGCATGGGCTTACTGTTCATGGCCCAGTCCAGTAAAAAAAATAATAATATATATATTCATTTATTTATTTTCTGATATATAATTTTGGAAAAAAAAGATATATTTATTTTGAGAAAATTATTTCCGATTTAATTCTAGTATTTTGAGAAAAATATAAATATATTTACTTTGATAAATAATTAAGTTATGTTTTGGAAAACTATTATTAATTGGAAAAAAATGTATATACCTTGAAAATAATTTCAGGAAAATTAAGATGTATATAATTTTCGTCTGGAAAATTATGGTTATGGAAACTATATATATATGTACTTTGTAAATAAAAGTTAATTATATTTTGTGTTGGAAAATACTATTACTATATATATTTAGAAAAGATAAATACTACAAATATTTTCTGAAAATTATAAATAGATTGTTATATTCTGGAAAAATTATGGAGTTTAATATTTTGGAAAGTATACTTATTTTATGAAAATATTTTTAAAGAGTTTTAATTAAAAAATAGTACCGAAATTATATTCGGAAATACGTACGGGTAAAATATTTTCCGTAAAAGATAATAATAAAGGATATATAATCGGGATGGGATTAATTCGTAGTTGGCATCATGACATACTCTTATGTGCATTTATATGTGTGTATATTGTTTTGGGTATAGGTTTGGATATCGGGCAGTTTCCCGAGGAGCCGGCGTCGTACCGGTCATAGTTTCCGGAGTTGAGTAATCGGCCAAGGTGAGGATGGATTTCCTTCAATATGTGCCTATATTACTCGGTTATTATGTTTTGATGATTGTGCATTGTCGATTGTTGCTTTTGCTGTGTTTTGGTTCGGGATGTTTATCCCGGTGTTCTGTTTGGTTTTTGGGATGTTTATCCCCGTACGTAGAGTTTTTGGGTATTTACCTTTGAGTCTTTTGGTATAAGAATAATGGAATTAATTAATAAATTGTGACAAGGAAGTCGATCCTTGGTCTGATTTGGGATGTCTATCCCGGTATTTTGGTTAGGGATGTCGATCCCTGTGATTTGATTTTAATGACGGTAATATAATTGTCACGTGGTAAGTAGAGGTACGACCGGATGGTTAGAGACTGTTTTGTGGTGGCCATGATCTGGGTTACTTGATAAGCATGTCTATGCTTGGGATGTCTATCCCGGTTTGTTATTTTTGGGATGTCTATCCCTGGGTTCTTTTTGATCTGGCACCGGGAACAGGTTGATAACCTGGTACGACCCTAGCTTATCCGTGACGGGGCCCGGAAAGATAAAATTGGATAATTGGATTTTTATTGAGTCTTTACGACTTTGGGTCGAGTCTTTTGGTTTGACTGTTGTTTTTGGACTTGAGTAAACTTTAGTGTCCATATTGATCGTCTTTCCATTGTCGTGAGCACTTCGGACTCACCCCTCACCTGCGGGCTTTCATCCCGTAGGATGAGTTGTTTGTAGTGCAGGAACGTATCGGGCAAGCTGAAGCGTACCCTCGGACAGGACTTGGATCCATAGGTTGCATTTGTGCATACAGTGTTAGTGAGTTTAAATTCTTCCGCTGTGCATTGTTTCCGCTATTATTGGGCCATTGGGCCGAGATTTATTATTTATGATGTTTTACTATTTTGGGCCGTTGGGCCGAGTTATTGTAGTTCACACTGTATGCTTGGGCTTGTTGGGCTGGGTTGTCACAGTTCCGGCACGTGTTTACTGTGTACGGTAAATACGGGTCGGGGCGTCTCACGCCATCACCACCATCTGTTTCTTCTCCTTCCTCCTCTCCCTCGCTTTCCGTCGCGGCAAGTCACGCCAGCCACCGTCCTTCCTCTCCTCGCTGCAGCACGATGATCGAGAAGACACTAACAGCCGCCGCCACAGCAGGCCACGCCGATGCCGCCTCCACGATCTGTAGCGGTCGCCGTTGCCCCCGTCTGCAGCCTGACCACCTCGCGCCTCTGCCCGTGTCGTCGCCTCGCCGTCTCGCACCTCATTCGATCGCGCCGCCCCGTCGCCACCTAGGTGAGCACTGGGTTGAGGGTGACCCGACTGGTTCGGGTTGGCCCGGGTGTGGTTTGGCCTGTGTAGGTGTTGGGTCAGGCCTTGGCGGGCTTGAGCTTGGGCTTTCTCCTTGGTCCAGGCCCTGCATCTAAGCTGGACCTCCTGGGTTGACCTGGGTTGGGTGTTTGACCATGGGGTCGGGCTGTGCTACTTGAGCCCAGTCCGTTTTTTTTAAAAAAAAAAGAAAAGGAAAAGGAAAAGGAAAATATATATATTCAGGAAAAAAATAATAAAATGGAAAAAGAGATAATAATAAGGTTTATATTTTTTTGGAAATATATATGGTAAATAATAATTATTTTGGGAAAATAAATATAGAAAGGGTATTATCAAGTTTGTACCGGAATAATAACCGGGTATAAGTATGGTATATTTTTGACATTTGGAAAATAAATGGTGAATGATGATGATAACGGAAAAATAACCCGAGGCAGTACCGAGAGGAGTCAGTATTTATTTTACGGCACACAGTATTAGCATGGCATCTGTATATCATCTTATGTGTGCATATTATTTGGTTGATATAGGAGTTGATAACGAGCAGTATCCCGAGGAACCAGAGCCGGGACATTTCGAGGACTTTCAGGAGTAGGAAAATCGGCTAAGGTGAGGATGGATAACCTCTGATATGTTGCACATAATACTGTGTGTGTTTCTCTGATAATTATCTATTTGATTGAACTGCTGAGTTGGTTGAGTTTGGTTGTGGTGTTACTGCTATTGTTGTTGATCTATTGATTGTGGATAACCTGAGATAATTGGATAATTGAAAGTTGTGTTGACGACTTTATTGTCACTTGGAAAGTAGTGGTACGACTCGATGGTTAGAGACTGTTTTGTGGTGGCTATGATCTGGGTTACTTGTGATAAGCATGTCTATGCTTGGATGTCTATCCCGATTTATTATATTTTTGGGATGTCTATCCCTAGGATCTATTTTTGGGATGTCAATCCCTGGCTCTCTTGGTTTGATCTAGCACCCAGAACATGTTAATAACCAGGTACGACCCTAGCTTGTCCAGTGACAGGGCCCTGAAGATAAAATTGGAAATTATATTGTCTTTTAGCCTTGACACAGTCATGATCTGGTTGAATCTTTGATTTGTCATTTGCTAGTATTTTCTTCGAAAGTATTATGTTTGCCTGCATATCTCTGTTTATCCATGGTTGGTGAGCACTTCGGACTCACCCCTCGCTTGCGGGGTTTCATCCTGTAGGATGAGTTGCTCGTAGTACAGGTACGTGGTTCGGCCAGCTGCTGTTTCTACTCCACCAGACCCCAGATCCATACCTTCGTTGCATCTCATTCTAAGACTTCCGCTGCTAGTCTTTCTATTGTGTTGTTGCTGTTGAGGATATTTTCTGCTGCTGTTGTTACTGTATTGTGTCTTATTGTTGTAACATATACCCTCTGCTGATGGTTGGTTTGGAGTGTGTGTTGATTATAATAATGGTCCCCGGATCGGGTGACGGATGTTGTATTTGGGTTTGCCTTGTACTGTATTCTGTATCGTATGTACTGTCTGCTACTGTAATAAGAATAGTTCTGGCACGTGTTTATCCTGTACGGTAAATACGGGTCGGGGCGCTTCATTTTAAAAATAAATTAAATATTGATTTGAATATAGTATAATGCTAAGTTAAATGATACAAATCAATCCAATACTGCGAAAGAAATATTTAGAATACCAATTGAGGTTGGTTCAAGTGGTAAGCGACTTGTTCTGCTTAAGCGAGGCTTCGGGTTCGAGTCCTCTTGTATGCAGAAAACCTCATTTGGGAGACTCACCCACCATTACCTAGGTGCGCCGCCCGCGTCGAGTTAGATTTAGTCAGGTGCCTTTGATGTCTTTAAAAGGGTAAACTGACCCAAAATACTAGTAGGAAACAAAAAAAAGAAAGAGAAATTTAGAATGCATACAAATTATTAGGACAAAATATAATAATCTCATAATTAAGGACAAAAAACATTTAAAAATTTTCAGGACCCACACATCACGCTACTGGTTTTATTTTTGCCACATGGCAATAGGTAACTAGCATGACCCTAATAACAGACATTTGACATTAGATGAAAATGGAGGAGTGTGTAACCGCTGTAGTTCAACTTCCATAGGTTATGTGAAGAATGTCGTTGGTGCAGCCCGTCCAGGTTACAACTTTCATCCATGCCATAGGCAGCTTCTTGCGTGTGTGTGTTTCTTTTACAATTCTAAGGTATACAACGTGATACTTTCCAGGTATTGATTATTCGTATGATATCTATTTAAGATTATTATTATAAAAGGGCACTAATTATAATATATACTATTTATATTTGGCATCTATAAGATTCACAATGCTGTTAACAATCATTTTGTCAAATTCCATAAATCACACATAAGAACGACTTGCCACAGTAATTTTAGATAAGACAAACAGACTGTTCAAACCTAGATAAGATCTATAATAGATAAGACAAATAGAGATTGGATTTTTCGACCAAAAAAAAATAGAGATTGGATTTTGCCAACCATCTTTATCTAAATACAGCGATTCATTATTTCTATATAAAAAATCATTAATCAAAGATAAGAAGGCTTATCATGTGATTCTAGATAAGACAAACAGACTACTCGTTATCAGTTCAAACCAGATAGGACTTACCACGTATAAGATAAATGGAAATTAACACAGATCTTACCAACCACCAATGATTTATATTCCTATATAAAAAACATAATATTTCCAATATGTTTATCTATCAAT
Organism: Turnera subulata; assembly: GCA_028386065.3. Taxonomy (NCBI): domain Eukaryota; kingdom Viridiplantae; phylum Streptophyta; class Magnoliopsida; order Malpighiales; family Passifloraceae; genus Turnera; species Turnera subulata. Next base: position 60,721 of record JAKUCV010005292.1, read on the forward strand.
GCCCACAGTTCTATCAAAATCAGTATATCTATCTAACCTGTTGATATATACTTTGGTATTGTGGTATTTGTAACTGTCAGATTTTTTTCTAAAGAAGATATACAAACTGGTTATAGACCCACAGATTTTACCAAAACAACGGATTAGAAAATTACACCAACTCTAACAGATCAAACCATGTAATTTTAGATAAGACAATGACCTCAGGTTCTACCAACCACCTCTATATCCCAGTCGAATGATTCTTATATTGCTTCCATATATGAAGGCTACACTAATAGTTATCTGTCATAACCATATCTATTCACACCGGCAGATTTTATCAACCGCTATTCATAAGTTGAGAGTTATCCACAGGTTCTACCCGGCCTATAAATAATGGCCATAGTAGGTTTAGCAATCACAATCCCAGTATACCCTAAGCCTGGCTTCTATATCTCTCTACACATCGATAAAAGCCATATTCTTATCGCTCCATCACACACATCACAAATCAGAAAACAATACTGCCCAGTTATGAAGAAAAGAAAAACAATACCGCTAGCTAGTTATAATCACTCCACAGGAGGGTGTGGAATTGGCTAAGAGTTTTCAATATCGGATTACCGATTTACCAGAAAGAGATGTTCCATTCCTGGTCTGTGCAGATGGATCCAGGTTTTGGTACACCGCACAAACTTCTAGTTCCCCTTTTCAAGAGCTTTGACATGATCTATCACGATCTCATGCTCCTGTCCTCCATTGTTGTTCATTATTACAACACCTGGCCGACTACGCCAGGAGCCTGTTTATGTGAGGAGGAGTTGCAAGTGCTCGTGTTTTAAAGGGAAAACAGATGTTAGGTGCTCATTACTAAGGGGAAAGCACATGATCATGTTTATGTGACGCACCACCATCTCTGAAATATTCGCTGATGAGGAAGGCATCAGCTGACTGATGAGGAGCAATTGTATTGCTTATATAAATATCTTTCGCATATAATCTATATATGTTTATGTAGTATCTTTTGCTTATCTATGTTTATAGATAATTTCCCAGATATCATAGCTACCACTCTGATAGATCCTACTATATCCTAGCCAGTTGTCTGTTGGCTTAGCATCAAAAAGTAGTCTGTATTTGCCTGTTGAAAGTAGAGAAATTGGCCCTTAAAGAATAAAGGGATGCCGTTGAAAAGAATTCCAACTTCCTCTCTCTTTTTTTTTCGCTTATAATCTATGTTTTTATATGAAAATTATGCTTAGTTGAGTGAGATACTCTTCTATATTAAAAAAACAAAAAAACAAAAAACGCTCAATTTGTGGGGAGTTAAAATGTATACTGTATAGTATGGGGTTTGGACCCCAAACTCTTTGTTGTCCCCGTGAAGATTTCTGCAAATGCCACAAATACGAGTCTTACAGTTTGTTTTTCAGTAAAGGCCACTATAACCTTGCAAATTGCACTTTGCAACTTATTGGTTTCACAAGTTAAATTATTACCTAAAGTCTTTTTTCAGTCGAAACCTCAGCAACCCAAAAACTTATTTTGTGAATGCAACCCCACAATTCAATTATTGTGGGGAAGTTTAAAGCCCCCGCAAATTGTTAAAACTCCCCTCAATTTGGGCTGATAAATTGTATAACTTGTCTGTAATTTATTTTATAATTTTTATAACTGTATAAAAATTACAATAATGTATACAATACCGACATTTAAAACACAATTAAATCCAAATTTCATTTGACATACTTAAAAGTAGACGACACCTAAACGCTCTGCCCGTACATAATTGATATACAATTTAAAATTCTGTGTATACCGTTGTGATAACTGAAAAAACGCACGATTGTTAAAAATTGAAGTCCGGTGACTGACAACTAGTGATATCTAATTCCCTTGGTGAAAAAGAATCAACCTTTCCCAAAAAGATTGAAATGAGAATGTTTTGAAACTCTCCTGAGCGTTAATCATTGTGAAGAGACAGTTGGGTGACAAACTGGTAGATCATTTGCAGACATGGGTGGAACCCCAAGAATTGGATTGCTTTCGAAGAAATTGACGGGCTTTAGATCAAAACCTGATGACACAGTTGGCATTACAGGGAAATCTTCTTGGCATGGTACGTGATGGAATCCCAGCGTATACCATAACACGATATCCTTGTTCTCAATAGCACGATTCCTGTTGATCATCATGTGAAGTAACTAGCCATCAACTCATGCGTTACTAGGTACGTGATAATTGACTTTATGATGCCAATTAATGGGCTAATGGCTTAGTGCATTTGTCTTGGAAAATCATATGGCATAAGTTAATGCAATTAACTCCCAGTCAAACATGGAGTTACCTTTCGGACCAAACTGCAAGTGTGTCTTCTCCTTTGCTCTGGTACACAAAAAGCCCACCAGCATATTGTTCACTCCTGTTGTACGGTGTAACCCATATCTACAAACAGCAATTTTTACAATCAAGAGATGGCTATGAATAAGATAATTCTAGTTCCTGACAGAATGAAGATGCCGAATTGATTTGCATTTTATGATTGTGCAGTACCTGATTGTTTGTAAAAGAAGCTCTTAATTGTGGAGGATCCAGATGGTCAAGCAAGCTAGCTGCATTACCGCCAGGAACAACTTTGTACCCGGCAGGATTCCCCAACCGGGACCGTCTTGAAGGATTAGTCACATGAAATTCTGATGGCTCATAGAGTTTAAGCTTGACCTGTGCATCCTTCTCAGTTTTGGCCGTCTCTCTCACAACTTTCAGGTAACTTTTTCTGGGTGAAGTACCTGGCAGAGTCTCTTTCTTGACCAACTTAACCTTAACAAATGTGTTATTGGTATCATCAATATCCATGTCAAGATGGTAGGTGACGAAATGGTCATGAACAACACCAACAACATTCTCGGAGACCAAGGGTCCGGAGATGTCTTCTTGGCTTGATATGTGATCAGTATTCTGATGAATACTTCCTTTCACCATTAGCATTCCTGAAAGAGAAACCTGCAGTGAAGCAGAGTATAATTAAATAACTTGGAGGTTGTAAGATTCGGAATGTCGAAATATAATCAATGAGATATGATAACTGCAATCAGTTTGTACTTACGGTAACCCGAATCAAACCATCAGTTTGGAATTCCCAGTCAAAAATGTAATCATAGTTTCCCACTGATGCTGCCATGCGAGTCACCAGTGTCACCTTTGGTCTTGCTTCTCTGATCTGCTCAAATTCTGTTTTCAAAGACTATGATATGTGGGCATCACTGTCAGCCTCAAACAAACATACATATGCTCACTTATAACAACTTATAATTTAATTATTCCTGAACCTTAAAGCTTCAGCCGAAGCACCAATTCTTGGAAAACCAACTTTTATGGATTTTAATTGTACAAAAAAGCAGTTGGATTTTAATCAGAAGTCTCTGAAATGATGCGACGGAAAGACTTACTATCAACACTGAAAGTGTAAAAGAACGTACCGGATAACCAAACGCATGGATTTCCGAATGTCGCCAACTGATATCACCAGCATATCGTTCAAAAACACAAATCATGTTGGGCTGAATAAATGGCTTGCCATCAAAGGAAACAAAGACTCCATCCATATAATACGCATTCCTTGGACAATCGTTTAATGGCACAAGTGGCATTGCCGTGGCCCCTAACCCAAACTCACCAGCATCCATATACGACTTGAAATACCAGCCTTCATCAGGGTCCATGTAAGGCACAAACAACTCTGAAGCAAAACCTTTGTACATCACATTCCTTGGCACTCCAGTTTTTGGGTCACTAACCTTGACCCTTGATATCACCATCCCTGCTCGTTGGTCGGCCTTGAGGTGGAACTCCCAGTTAGCCCATTTCACTATGTGCCCATCTTCAACGCTGAAGCTTGGGCCTTTTGGTTGCTCTATGGAGATAGGATTGATTGGCTTCATCTTAGGCGGCTTGTTGTCTTGGCCCTTGTATGTATAGTCAGTGTTGGCAGCTTTTGGGACAGGGATTCCACGGCCGGTGTCAGAAAACTTGATCACTTCTTTCTTGTCGATGTCCACGGTCACAATGATCCCTTCGATTGGTCTCATGTAGAAATTTGGGGTGTCTTGGCCCGAGAAGAACTGGATCTTTATCACCCTCCTCCCTTCCTCTTCCGGCCCATACCAGCCCGGTGAGGGTGTCATGCATGTCAGGTCCGATAATGAGACCCCTCTCTGGGTAACCGATTCATTCAGCTCCTTGTAAGAGAGTGCCACTTGCCTTGCAACCATAACATCATCAATGGAGATTATCGGGTACCCGGACCCATGATGGATTTCATGGCCTGTCACCCGGCCCATATCCAAATCAATGGAGAGAATATGGGATTGGCCGTTCAGTAATGCAATCACTTGTGCTTTCCTGGGAGGAAGTGGGTTACCTTCTTTCCAGCTTATCACCTCATTCTTGTCAGGTTCATCAAGTGAGAGTGAGTGGATTGGCGGCAAGGAAGGCAAGAAGGGTTCATAGGAAGAGAGGATGGTCCTAACCCTGTTGATTTCTTGAATGGTGAGTGGATCTAGTGGGTGGTGAGGGGTATCAGATGAGTGATCTTTGGTCTTGTGGGGTTGGGCATCTAACACGGAAGCTAACTTCTTTACTTGGTGTGGTTTGCTTAGAGGGTACCATGAATATGCAAGAAGGAATACAACTAGGAAGAATATGAAGATGAAGTGAAGATATGAATTAGTTTTCATGGTGTCTGTCTTTCAAGAAGGAGCAGAAGAGAGGGATGGAGAGAGCTAGCTAGACTTTTTGTTGGGGTTTTGGCGAATGATGGAGCATATATAAAACATGAGTTAATTCAGAGGTTGCAGACAACGGTGACAGAAATATTAATATAAAAGCTTTGGGAGTGGTTCCTATCATCCATTTTCAATCGTAAATGCAAAGAGGGGAATAGATAGTTAAATATACATTTTAATGGCCGACATGCAGGGAAAAAAAAAAAAGCAGCTGCTGCAAGAAGCCAAGCCAAGAGTTTGTACAAGAAGAAATAATAAAAGATAAAAATATTTTTTAAAAAAATTTTGAGCGATTTGTTGAGCTATTTGGATCAGAGTTGATATTTACGAGGAGAAGAGATAGATGAGATAGAAATTGTGGCATATGCTCCAAATTTGATTATGGTATTGGTCAAATGTTTTTCACCAATAGGCGGCTGGCAATGGCATAAATTCCAGCATCTTTTACCTACTACTGTGTCTGCCTTAAAATTGTCACACTACTTGTTCCTTTCCAGTCCAATGAACCTGATGTTGTTTATGGGAAACACAACACTTCAAGCCTGTTTACAACTATGACTTGTTGTCTTCCTCTCCTCCGCTTCCGGTTGAAGCATGATTACTTGTTTCAATAGAGAATTTTAGTCTAGAAAAATCTAAGAACATTAGTATAAAGTTAAGATTTTTATGTAAATATTTAATAATTATCTAAAAAAATCCTAGTGCACTAAACAAAAATCAACAAAAAAGTTAAGATATTATGTATTGTTAAGTCGGTTACTACAACTATAAATATCATGTAATGCAAAGTGCTTTGTGTGCTTTCCTGATTTAAGACCAAAGATGTGTGTTGCTCTGTTTCTTAAGTCTCCTGTTTTTCTCTGTTTTGCAAGTCCTTAGTCCTCCTTTGTTTTGCAAAACTAAATACTAACACAAACTTTTTCTCAAATATACCCTTTCCTTAATTTTTTCCTCAATTGGTAGCGGAGCCCCTTGTTCTTAAAGGGCCATAAATTCAGAAATACAATACCCATAATCTCTCCCAAAATACAATACCCATAAACTCAGCTTTTATTATAATTTAAAAATCCCAATTTCTCAATTCTTCAATGATGTCAAGAAACTTCACAGTACCCACACCACCTGTGTTCACAGGTGAGAATTTTCAAACTTAGGCTGTGAAGATGAAGGCTTATCTTCAAGCTTATGGCTTGTGGGAGATTGTTGATGTTGGTGTTAAACCAACGCCACTCTCAGAAGAAGCCACTATAAATCAAATCAAGCAACACAACGAAGAAATTACAAAAGGTTATCAAGCTTTGTCTGCAATTTTTTCGTTGGTGTCCGAAGAAATTTTTACAAGAATTATGGCTTGTCAAAATGCCAAAGAAGCTTGGGATAAGTTGAAGGTGGAGTTTTTGGGAAGCCAAAAATCAAGGCAGATGCAAGTCCTCAATCTCAGACGCGAATTTGAGTTTTTGAGGATGAAGGAGGCTGAGTCAGTCAAAGAATTTTCTGATAGGTTGATGAAAATTATCAACCAAATCAGACTTTTGGGAGAAGATCTTCCAGACAAGAGGGTAGTTGAGAAGGTGTTGGTGAGTCTTCCAGAGAGGTTTGAATCAAAAATCTCCTCATTGGAAGAATCAAAAGATCTGTCTGAAATAACGTTGCAAGAGCTTGTTCACTCTTTACAAGCTCAAGAGCAAAGGAGAGCACTCAGGCAAGGAATTCCAGCAGAGGGAGCTATGGATATTAAACATAAAAACAAGTATCAGTTCAGCACCAACAATCAAAAGCAAGCTGCAGAGAAGAAGGGAAAGCAAAAGAAGTACAATGGCGACACCAAATTTGGTCAGAAAAAAACAATTTCCAGCTTGTACTTTCTGCAAGAAAACAAATCATTCGGAGAAATATTGTTGGTTCAGACCTGATGCGCAATGCAAAAATTGCAAAAAGACAGACCATGTTGATAAAGTATGCCAAGTAAAGAAGCAGCAGCAGGATCAGCAGGCTCAACGTGTTGAAAACCAGCAAGATGACGCACGAGAAGAACAACTGTTTGTTGCATCATGTTATACAACAGCAAGAAGCAGTGATTGGCTCATTGACAGTGGTTGCACACACCACATGACTCACAAGATTGATGCTTATTCAGACTTGGATGAGTCTTATCTCTCAAAGGTCAAGATTGGGAATGGAGACTACATCGACGTTAAAGGCAAATGTACGGTTGCAGTTGAGACTCCATCAGGTACCAAATTTATTTCTGAAGTTCTATATATTCCCAACCTTGATCAAAATTTATTGAGTGTGGGACAATTACTTGAGAAGAATTATTCGTTGATATTTAAAGATAATGCCTGCACTATATATGATGCTGTAAACAACAAGGTATTTTTTGTTGGCATGAAGGATAAAAGTTTCTCATTAAATTTGAGGGACAATAATGCTCATTCATATGCAAGAACAATTGATATGACCTCTCTTTGGCATAAAAGGTTAGGTCATATCAATTATACTTCCTTGAAAAATCTTCATGCTAAGGAATTAGTGCATAACATGCCTACTATTGGAGAATGCTCTGCTGTTTGTGAGGTCTGTCAATAGTGGAAGCAATCAAAATTGCCATTTCCAGTCAACAAAGCTTGGAGAGCCTTAGAAAAACTACAATTAGTCCATACAGATATTTGTGGACCAATGAAAGTACCTTCTTTGGGAGGCTGCAGGTACTGTATTCTCTTTATAGATGATTTTTCAAGAATGTGTTGGGTTTATTTCTTGAACCAAAAATCTGAGGTGTTTGAGATATTTCAAAAATTCAAAGCTTTGGTAGAAAATCAGAGTAACTGCTCTATAAAGGTCCTAACGTCAGATAACGGGACTAAATACACTTCACAAAATTTTAACAAGTTTTGTGAAGATGCTGGCATCTCTCATCAGCTCACAGTAAGTTATACTCCTCAACAAAATAGAGTTAGTGAAAGAAAAAATAGAACAGTCATGGAGATGGCTAGGTGTCTCTTGTTTGACAAGCAGATGCCTAAGAGCTTTTAGGCAGAGGCGGTGAATACTGCTGTTTATATTCAAAATAGGCTACCTACAAAAGCTCTAGACAATAAAACTCCATTTAAGGCTTGGAACGGATTTAAACCATCTGTGGAGCACTTGCGGGTGTTTGGTTGTGTATGTTATACATACATACCCGATGTTAAGAGGGACAAGTTGGAGCATAAGGCTGAAGTTGGAATCTTTGTGGGATATAGCTCTGTTTCTAAAGGATACAGAGTTTATAATCCTAAAACTGAGAAGGTTATTGTTAGTAGAAATGTTAAGTTTGATGAAAATGCATCCTGGAATTGGCAAAATTCCAAGGATGTTCATCAACCTTCTCAAGTCTTGTCTCAGCAAATAAATCAAGATAATGGTGAGCCTCAAGAAGTAGATGAGGAGGAAGAAGAAGAAAAGTCAGTTAGAGGCACTAGAACCCTTGCTGACATATATCAAAGATGTAATGTTGCTGTTCTAGAGCCTACAACTTATGAAGAAGCAAGTAAAATTTCTGGATAGAGAGATGCAATGCAGGAGGAGATGAGTATGATAGAAAAGAATCAGACTTGGTGTTTGGTTGATAGACAAAGTCACAAAAATGTCATTGGAGTTCAATGGGTTTATAGAACCAAGTTGAATGCAAATGGTTTTGTGAATAAGCTGAAGGCTAGGTTGGTTATGAAGGGCTACTCTCAATAATTTGGAGTAAACTTTATTGAAACATTTGCTCCAGTGGCAAGGCATGATACAATTAGGCTACTACTAGCAATGGCTGCCCAAAAAGGTTGGAAAATCTTCGAATTGGATGTAAAATCAGCCTTTCTTAATGGATTTCTTGATGAAGAAATTTATGTTGAGCAGCCTCAAGGTTTCATTGTCAAAGGCAGTGAAGAGAAAGTCTACCTCCAGAAAAAGGCTCTATATGGCCTGAAACAAGCTCCTAGAGCACCGTACATAAGGATAGATGAGTATCTAATCCAATTGGGTTTTCAAAGGAGCAAAAATGAAGCCACTCTATATGTGAAAACAACAAAATCAGATTTCTTGGTTGTGTCCTTATATGTGGATGACTTGCTAGTCACAGGAAATAATCCAAAGCTTGTGAAGCAATTCAAAATAGAGATGAGTAGAGTATTTGAGATGACTGATTTGGGAGAAATGGTATATTTTCTTGGCATGGAAATATGTCAAACTGAAAGAGGAGTCTTCATAAGCCAGAGAAAGTATGCATTGGAGATTCTAAAGAAGTTCAAGATGCTTGATTGCAAGCCAGTCAGTACACCTTTGGCTTTGAACCAGAAGCTAACCAAGGAAGATGGTTTTGAAAAAGCCGATGCTTCACAATACAGAAGTTTGATAGGATGCCTCCTATACCTCACAGCAACCCGACCTGATATTATGTTTGCTGCTAGCTTACTTTCTAGATTCATGCATGCTCCTAGTGAGTTACACTTCAAGGCAGCAAAACGGGTGCTAAGATATATTAAAGGCACTGCTAATTTTGGTGTTTGGTTTCAGCATAAACAAGAGATTAAGCTTCATGGATTTTCTAATAGCGACTGGGCTGGTTCTCATGATGATATGAAAAGCACATCAGGGTATTTGTTTTCCCTTGGGACTGCTGTTTTCTCTTGGAATTCCAGGGAACAAGACATTGTTGCTCAGTCTACTGCAAAAGCAAAATATGTAGCAGCTGCTGCTGCCGTCAACCAAGTAATTTGGTTGAGAAAAATGTTGCATGATCTCAAGGAAGATCAAGAAGAAGCTACTGAGATTATGGTGGACAATCAATCTGCAATAGCAATATCCAAAAATCCAGTGTTTCATGGCAGGACAAAGCACATGAAGATCAAATTTCACTTCATTCGAGAAGTGCAGCAAGCTAATGAAGTCAATCTTGTCCATTGCAATTCCGCAGATAATCTAGCTGATATTTTGACTAAAGCATTACCCAAAGAAAGATTTGAGAAGCTCAGAGATGCTTTAGGAATTTGCAGTAAGAAATCAAGAAGGAGTGTTGAAGCATGATTACTTGCTTCAATATCTAGAGAATTCTAGTCTAGAAAAATCTAAGAGCATTAGCATAAAGTTAAGATTTTTATGTAAACATTTAATAATTATCTAGAAAAATCCTAGTGCACTAAACAAAAATCAGCAAAAAAGTTAAGATATTATGTATTGTTAAGTCGGTTACTACAACTATAAATATCATGTAATGCAAAGTGCTTTGTGTGCTTTCCTGATTTAAGACCAAAGACGTGTGTTGCTCTGTTTCTTAAGTCCCCTGTTTTCCTCTGTTTTGCAAGTCCTTAGTCCTCGCTTTGCAAAACTAAATACTCACACAAACTTTTTCTCAAATATACCCTTTCTTTAATTTTTCCTTCACCTACGAACTCTTTTATGGTCCATGATTTGGAGGTAGCTCGGACCCGAGAGGGTACGTATATTTCCTATCGCTATGTGGGAACCAGCCAGATTTGCCGTTTATGTGTTGGAGAATTAGAAACTGCACTCCATATCAGTGCAAGATTGTCCAGTTTGCTCATAGTATATGTAATTCTTTCCACCATGTTCTCCTGCCCCTATTTTTTGGTGTTTAACTCTTGGTGAATGATTGGATATCTCATTGTTTTTCTTGGGATTTTATTTTAGATTCTGGGGTGCCTTGGATTTGTTCTGTTTGGAGTTACATGCTGGAAGCTACAGCAGACAACAACGCTGCAGCAGGAAAGTCTACGACGAGTCCTAATGGTGAGTGGATACAATGTGCTTCGAAGCACTTTGAGAGGTAAAATTACAAAGTTACCGACAAGAAATCCTTTCTTCTTGGTCTGTTATCGGAAAACTTCAGTTAGATAAAGCGGATTGGATTTCAACAAGAACACCAGCCGTTTGGAACATTAAATTGGCATCAGCAGAAAAGTATAAGTCATTCTGTTCTTTTTTTCTTCAATTCACCCACATAATTGGAGTAATTAATGCACGTTGCTGTGCGTTCAGTTATAAACAAGGGAGCAAAATCATCAAAGTATTTTAGACTCTCCTTTATGATGCGTATTAGGACCCTGAACCCGAGCATTAGCTTGTAGTAACTAAAGCTGACATTTTGAAACAGGTTTGGTGTGCTATTTGGAAATATGAATTTAGGTTCCAGGTTGCTAATTGCTTCCACACAATACTGACACACTTTTTCTCATTAGAAATGAGAAGTTATTAATAATTTCAAGCAGCAAAGAGCCAATCTAGAAACAGTTCTAGAGGCAACATACAAGGCAGAATGTAAAATACAGGAATCATTAACACATTTCAGGCCAATACCCCTTTATCCTTGAAGTATTGTACAGTTTGGTCATAGATCTCATCAATCCCATACTTGAAGTTGAACCCTTCACTAATAAGCTTCTCTGAAGAGAGGGTAAGCTTTGGCTTGGAAGGGAAATCTTTGAAACTGCCATTATCATATAACCAAAAAGTTAAAAGGAACATTCTGATTTTGCTTATATTCATTCAAATTTGGTGAGAATTGATCTCTAGTTCCTGGGATTAACATATTTTGAATCCTACGAATTATATGAGAGAAGGCTTACTCAGTAGGGACTTCAAATTGAGGATATCTTTCTTTGAGGAACTTGGCAAGCTCAGGAACACTGGTATTTACAGCAGAGCAAATATATCGACCAGAGGCAGATTCTGACTCAGCTACAAATATATGGGCACGACAGACGTCCTCCACATTTGTGATTGAGATTGAACCGGACAGCATTTGCATACCCTTCATGGCGTTTATGAGGAACTCCTTCCCTGGAAGGTGTTTCCAAAAAACCCAATTTGCAGATTCAGCAAGAACTTTCCGGACGATGCAAAGGTTAAAGGCACATATTTCATGTTCTGACAATACCTGTAATCAATGACATTGCGAGCTCTACGCTGCTGGGAATAGCTGGAGTGAGAGAAGTACCAGTCATCAGAGTGGGGATGACAGTGATGAGATCAATATTATACTCTTCAGCAAATTTCCAAGCTGCCTTCTCAGCCAATGTCTTGGATGCAGGGTACCCCTGCATATTCACATTACATTTCTTGTTAGTCTGTTTTGTGCTTATACTGGTTGGATATAGGCCTACTATCTTTGCATATCTCGAATAAAAATATTCTTCTAATGCAATCATCTGAGGTTTATTTGTCATTAGCTCAAGAGAAAAATTTAGCATGTTAGAATTGTGTTGTTATTACCCAAGTGGGTGGCTTCTCAGAGGTCAAGAACTCAACATCTGTCCAGTCCTTCTCGTCCATTACCAGACCTGTCCCATTAAGTTTGTTGATTGTCACAGCAGCAGCAGAGGATGTCAAAATGACCCTTTTAACCGTTTTTGCTTTAGCACAGGCTTTTAAAACATTTTGTACTCCCAGGATTGCTGGCTTGATCATGTCATTCTACATTCAGAATACACAAAATGAAGCAGCTGTGTTAAAAATGGAGATCAAATCCTCATAGTCACTGCACCAAAGGTAATTGCAAGAAATTTGGTGTATACCTCTGGATCCTGAGAAGCAAAATTAACTGGAGTGGCAACATGGAAGACCAGGTCACAACCTTCTATGGGAGCATTGAAACTTTCTTCCTCAGTCAAATCTGCTCCAAATAGTTTTAGGTCCCCAATATCTTGTAGTGCCACAAGGTGGGAGATCTTTTTCTTATTGTCTGCAAAAGTGTGCTGCATTTGTTAATAAAATTTTATCTTGACTGCTGTAAGTAGTATTTTCCAAACTTTGAAGAATGTCAAATGCAATAAATGTAATCCAAAGTTGCATATTACTAAAACAATAATACTAGTGATCACCTGGATCCCTGACTGTTGTGTTCACCGCATAGCCCTTCTCAAGCAGCAACTTCACAAGTAAAGATGCCACGAAACCAGTGCCTCCAATCACACATGCTTTCTTTTTCTGGGTCAATGGGCTTGCCATGGACTTTCCTGTTGAAACAATTTTCTTAAGACAAAGAATTATTGACCACTACGGAAATGGTAGATCTTTTTTGGGGAGAATTGTAGGGATACAATTGATGGCTACTAATATTTATATGAACATTTGGCTCCAACTAACACACCCAAGGAAGAAGGTAAGCACGTGAGTTTCTGCATGTTCCCCACCTACAACTCAAACTTTCCATCCTTTTGGCCGGAAACAACTCAAACAACCTACTAGGTTTGTAGATGTGTATATATATGTTCTCTATGGGCCTTGTATACATCTTTTGTCATTTAATCCTGTCCCCTCCAACAATTTCTATTGTGTATAGTTACCCAATACATATCCCAAAACTAGGAAATAGATGAAAGTAACGAATTCGATTACTTATAAAAGAAAAAAACGGCATAGAGCCATGCAATTCAAACTTCTTTTTTTTTTCGGAAACAACTCAAACTACGTACTAGGTTGTATGTTATGTGTGTATGGTTATTCTCTGTGGGCCTTGAGTAAATCTTCTGTCTCCTCCAACAATTCTATTATATATAGTTCCCAATATATATCCAAAACTAGGAAAAAGATGAAACTAATGAAGTGATTTCACTAATTGAAACATCTTTCAGTTTATATATATGAAAATTATATTGTGGGGACTCCCCAAGTTTGATTAATTGTGGATCCATTGTTTATGGTAGCAAAATATCCTCAAAGGGTTCCCCCTTTCCCTCTTAGAGTTTATATATTTTTCTAATTTATTGTATATTATTTAAGAAGTAATTGTTTATGGTAACAAAATAGGAAATAAGCATTTTTATATAATAATGCCAACACCATTACACCCAAACCAAATACAAATACACTCACCTACAAGCAAGCTATTTAGCAATACTAAAATCCAAATACAAATAAAACTTAGCTTAAATTAATACTTGGGTGAAGATGGATATCATATGACTAATCAAGTGAAGATAATAATGTTCTTGGGTACTTCTGTAGTCTTTGTATGATTTGTATTACTATACATTCCCCTTTATTCCATATTTTATGTCTACCTTTCTATTTCGGATCCCTCATAATATTTGTCAGTTAAATGTCAATTTTTCAACAGTACCTGTCATTCAATCTGAAAAGGAATATCAAAATTTGATTAGAGAATATCAAAGTCTTGGTTGTCGGTATAGTTATGACACCTATTCCTTAGATGTTTTCCAAGAGTCAAACAAGACAGAAAATAGGACAATGGAGTAATTAGGGAAGATTGTTTTATTCGTAATTAAGTGGGTTACAATGCGCGGTATATGTCCTTTCATTAATATATGGATTTTTTTCTAACGGGGGCCTATCTAATCGGTGTATTAATTTTTTAAAAAGAAATTCAAAAGGTAAACAAGATTAATGGATAAATAGACTCAAGGTTAAACAATCATCAACATAATTTAATAACATAAAATTTTCAAATAAATAAGAAACCTGGTCTATGTCAATTAAAAAAAAAGGATTTTCCATGTTTCAGTCTCAAACATATATGTGGATCAGATCTATCACACCATTTCTGGAAAAAAAAAAGACAAAAATCAACCCGGTGTAAAAGAATGAAAAAGATAAAGAAATTATTTTGGAAGATAAAAAATTAGCGAGTAACAGGATCGTCAAACACAAGATGATGATGAAACACAAGTACTTAATTGAACTTTTTTTGAGAAACAAGTACTTAATTGAACTTAATTGAACCACACTTAGTATTTTTTTCTATTTCTTGTTAATTTTTAATCTAACTTCTTCTCGTACTGTAATTGAAAAGGGTGAGGACTGAGGAGGATGTATACAAAGACTTTACGGATTTTATACTCAATAATAAATTAATTCAATGTCACGAGATACTTAGGCAGGCTGCTTTGGTTGCTCCTGGCAACGGGTAGGTGACATTGTGATGACACGTTCGTGAGTGTTAGGTGTCTGCAAAGGCGTTTCTATTCTTCTTGAGGTAAACTAACTCTTCTTTTCCCCCCAGTCATAAGACTATTTTGGCGAGGAGAGTGCTCTGTGAAAATTTAGCTAACTGCATGACCAAAACAAGTAATTTACAGTGAACGGTAAACTATTTAAACCGGAATACAAGGCTTTTTTTTGCCTCTATCACTGGTTTAATCTAGTTGGAACCGGCTGGGATTGCCACTAAGGGGTAAAATAAAACTCTCCTATAACTGATTTTTTCTACTAAGACTCGAACCGAAACCTGGTTTGGATCAAATGCCGAACTAGAATACAACAATTTTTACCACCAGGCCGGGGAGATATATAATAATCAACATGGTTCTTCATAACCACGTTCTGCATAAGATGTGTTGGTTCTATTTTCCACTTGGTCGATCGGTGCCAATGTGTTGGGATGTGACGAAACTACTAGGACTTCAAATAGTTGACAGGAAACCATGTAGAAAAGAATGGACACTGTGTTCAGGGCTTGAGAATCATGATCTGCAAACCACTACAAAGCAAGGGAGGAGAGCTTTGGGATTCAAAAGATAGAGTTCCTCAACATGAGAATCATGACCAACTTTGAGTGCCAATGAATCGAAACCTGATGGTTGACTCGCCATGTCCTGAAAATTTTCCAGTGGTTTATGAACCCTCCCAGCAATGACTCTGCACACTAATAAAACCCTTCTTAGACTTGGATTCTCCTCATTTATTTCAACAAACTTCAGAGCCCTTCCGCTAGTTGAGCTAGTAAAAACACCAACACCGCCATTGAATTCTTTTTCTGTGAACCCATGTCTCAATATTTGGCACACACCGCAATTGTACAACGTGCAAAGGCTAGAGGATCCGTTCATGCCAAGTGAACAAGCAGCACTGGTGCCAAAGAACCTTAATAGTTCATTCCCATCTGCAAGGCACCGTGAGTGCTTTGTAGATTGTTTAGTTGCTTTGATCTTTACCATTTCTCGGTATTCCTCGAACCGATCAAGGATCCTTTGCATGTTCTGGACCTTCAAAATCCTCTCTATACCGACAAAGTCCTCGGATTCTGACCAGCTTGTTTTGCAGATCATTTCCACTATACTCCTGGATAAATCCCCTTCTACCACCTCAGTAACTGCAAAGGATAGCAGTAGTTGAGTTCACATTGACCCAGAGCAATTTGCATTGGGATGATAATTAAGAAGAAACTACTTGAACAATCTTGATAGTGGCAGACAATTCGAAACGAAAATCGATAAGGATAATCAAGAAAGACACAAGGAAGCACTGGACAATGTGGCTTTAAATAAAAATGGAGGATGCAGACCAATTGTTTCATCCAAAAGCATAAAGTACGCACGTATTTCAGTTCTTATGCAGAATCATTAGCCATTTCTTTAGTCACTGCATAAAAATATGGAATCAAAACGTGAAAAACAGTTCGGCTGCAGCACTTGATGAGAAAGTATGCCGATATAATGAGACAATGCAATAATTAAAATCCTGATGAAGGAAATCTCAGAGTAAGATGTTTCTTAGTTCCTAAAATCGTCTAATCCACATTATAATGACTCACATGTGTTATGCACTTCAAAAAAAATCAATAGACATTGTGCAGACAAAACAATGGGGGGTTGAAAACAGAACAGCACTGCTAAGGTAAGGCTGTGCATATTGACTCTACTGGCTGTGTAAACTGTAAACAAAATTGAGATGCTGTTAACAAGCAAATAAGATACCATAAGGTATCCAAAAAACCATCTAGAGAGATAAGTGGAATGATATGTTGGTGTGAACATACTAAACTGTTTGCGATGATGGGTTAAAGATACTTACCAGCGTGCTTCGAAAGATGATGTGTTTCAGCGTCCATCTTCTTAAATTTCTTGTGACATTTTATGCAGAATATGGTTGATGAAGAACCATGATACTCTGCATCCACAGAACCCGCAGCCTTGAAATACACACCATTATCACCACCATAAATAGGAGATTCTCCACTTCTCTTTCTTGGAAGGCCACGCTCTCTTCTTTGAGGGTAATGTGGCACTATATGGTCACGGCCTCCTGGACCAAAGGTTCTTATAGGATTGTGAGTGCTAACTATAGAAATTGTGCTGCAACTGGCTGCGGGTGACTTCTCTGTCTGCCTTTTGCTCCCTGCAGGAACAATAACGTCTCTTAGAATTGCTGTGGACCTTGAACAGCAAGAACCGCATGTCTTTCTTGGTCCAATGTTTTGGTGATCAGTACTCCTGTGGGTTTTTGGATCATGCACACCAGACTCATCATCATCACATTGCAAGGACTTCTTTAGAGACAACCACAATCCAGACATCCTTTTCTCTGTTTTCTGTCTTGTTGTTCTTCATCTTTGTAATAGCTTCAAACTTAAACATCGCACCATGGAACTTTCCAATATAAGAAGAGGACTATCATGGCAAGCCAGTTTTCCTTTGAGATTTTGTTTCTATTTCGGTGCTTCCACCATAACTGTCTCCCTATTTCCTTAGACGGGCCAGTGGCCTCCCTCTCATATCATTGGCAAGTTAATTATGTAAAAGGCTGGCTAACATGATACTTTGAATGTTGTAATATATAGTGACTAAATTTACTGGTCTTAGTAAGGCAAAAAATTCAGCGAAAAGATCCTGTAATACCTGAATTTCAGGACCACAGATGAGTTACAAGATTCCATACCATGATCCATCTTTTTGTTCTTCATGTTCTAATTTGGAGAATAGAGTGCCTCATAGAAACAGAAGTTACTATACTCATTTTCCTTCTACGGACCCTCAAAGTTTATGTAATAGTCTAATAGACCCTCCACTTGGTCGACGGATCTTGATTCCAGTCCAATCTATAGGACTGACTAATCCAGAATCCAACAATGTTGAATCCATATGAGGACGGTCCCCTAACAATTGTAGACGTACTGAACTCGTTACAAATTGGTCCAACAACTGGTAATGTGTTAGTGGTAGTTTAACCTCAAATGTCGGCATCCACGATTTGCAACTTCATGAAATGGATATACTTGATTTGGGATGACCCTATTGATGAATAGAATGCATACATGTATTGGTTCTTATGGAAAATAATTATTAGCCGACCAATTAAAGGAATGTGACTGTCAAATACGGCTAACGAAGAATTTCCTCCCTCACCAAAATCTATTCCATATTGAGATTATATACGGTTTCCTGTTGCTTTTGGCATGGTGGACTTTTATCTCAATTGAAACGCCATGTCCTGGTCAAGCCAAACTTGCCTAGTTTTTAACTGTATTTGAAAGTTCATGTCTGTTATCAAAAAAAACAAAAAAGTTCATGTCGTTTCACGGCTTAGTTCCTCTCAGTAGGTTAGTACGACTGTAAAACCAAAATTTTGGCAAACTTGAAATAAAAGGTCTACAAACTAGAGCCAACAAGAATGTGAACTCAAGTGCTTCAATCTTCCACAAATGGCCATTCATTGATAAGATCGTAGATGCAGCACATTAAGAAACACAAACAATCATCCGGTACTGACATTTCTTCCGGTAACACAAGGAAGGAGTGGATAAACAGATGTTTGAGGAGCGTACACATAACTATTTCATGACTCTACATATTATGATCAAAAGGATTAATTTTGACAACTCACATAACCGACACCAATTCACAACGTGTTAATTGCCTCCACAAATTAGGACAGGAAATATGGGGGACCCCGGAGAGAAGCATGACCTGTGCCCTTACGGCCTCGGAGGCATTCTAGACCAATTACTTGAGAGTGATCCACAAAGAGATTCACCTGAAAAAAAGGAAAAGAAAGCAGAGCCATTCACATTACATTGCAAGAGTTGAATATAACAACATTTTATGAAATCAAAACGAACTAAAGATTATTTATTACCTTAGGACCATAACGTTTGATGAACCACTCTGAAGTTTTGGGATTTGATGCTTCAAACATGGTTCTCTCAATGCCCAGCCGTCCAATCACCTTTGCTATTATGTCTCCCCTTAGTGAATCGGCATCTCTGCAAACATCATCAGCATCAATCATTATCATGTCAGCCCCAGCCTCCAAGCATCTTTCCGCCCTTCGAATCAAGTGATCAACATCTTCCACAAATTCTGTGAAACAGAGATCAAGGTACTTGTCATGATAGTTACAACTCTTACATAACTGAGGGTATGCTCAAGCCTCAATCAGAGCTAAAAGTTTAGAACATAACAAAAATAAGGGAATTACCTTATAAAAACCAATCCAAAGTCAATAACTCTTACCTCTTACATAAATGCCTTAAAGCAACCAACGAAAAAGCCTACATTATAGTTCCACATATATTCCACACATCTTGTATGTATTTTATACATAAGATGAATCAAATTTGCAACTGAGCAACCATCTAAAGCGACTAACTTCTCAAATCATCATGCCTGGATTATACAACTATGATACAATCAACAGAAATACTAATTTCCTGCATATTTAAATATCTCTGACATTAATCTCCTGCTTGCTTACCAGAGCTACGTGGTTCTGGGGGAACATAAGCCCCAAATGCTCTATGACGATCAGTGGGAATGTCAGACTTGTTAAACTTCACAGCAAATTGAGGCTTGGCTTTCAAACCACCACTCTTAATCAACCGCACATATCTCAGAAGTGTTTCTTCAGGAATACTAAGTGACCCAACATTTAGCTCAACTGTGTCAAACCCCAGACTCTTACATTCCTACAAAAACATCACGAGGGCCAAAAAGTGCAAAGCTAAATTAAAAGACCAAGTAATAACATATCCACAAAGGATAAAAGACATGATTTGCTTCATATCCTTACCTGAACATATTCTTTGAAAGCTGATGGACCTTTACGGAGCAAGTGTTCAGCCCAATCACCAGTACTAACATATATATCATGCTGATGTGCCATGTCAATCACCTCTTTAAGGAAAGATTTTGGCATCAAACTATTAGAACCCCCAGAGAATTTCAACCCATCAACAAACTGCCCCATTGACTCAAAGATATCCTGCAAATATATTCATAGTCAGTAACCACTAACACGAATTCGAAATTCATTTCAAATCACAATGATCATCAACCAAACTCAGCTAGCCTAGCCCTGAAAAAAGAAAAAAAAAGCTAACCCCTCTCTTCGGAAGTCGTTTTAAGTTGGGCATCTGTTGTTTCCTCGATTCCATTTGGAACTCTACGGAACAATTAGCTTACTTAACGCTTCCCTCAAAGTTAACTCATTCAAGAAAACAATGTAATGCAATTATGGTATCTAAGCCAGCTAAAATTTCATCTTTAATTATGCAAATTGTACAAAGCTTCTTTAAAGAAAATCTTGCAGACCCATTTCGACCACACGAAACAGGAACGGGAAACACGCTATCATTACTAATATTTGATACCAACTACAAAGAACCAACCAGAAATATACATTGCGGGTCAATTATCAAGGAAAGCTAAAAGCTTTTTTTTTTTGAGTTAGAAGAAGAGAAGAGAAGAAAGGAACAGAGCATACTTGAAGGAGGTTTTGGGTCAAGAGATTGTACTGAGGGCCACGCATCTCGGTGACACCAAACCGGCGAGGCTTCTCTGGTCGATCTTCTTCCCGATCCTCCTCGAACATCTTCCACCCATAATACACTGAAGAAGAAGAAGAAGACATCTTTCTCTTACCCTCCTCGCGTGTTCCTCTATTCGGGTCTGTTTATTTTGAAACGAAACTGAGGAAATGCAATGATCTTTCTTCTTTCTTCTGGATAGTGCATGGAGGAGTGTCCAGCTTGTTCTAGAGAGGTGTTTAATGATTATTTTGCTTTGGGTTTGATATTTTTCCTTTTTCGTTTATCAGTGTTACCTTCGCGCGACACGTGTACCTACCATAGAATTTTTTTTTTGATATACCGATCCTTTTATATGCTTTTCATTAATAGGAATGCTAGCCAAGATCAGTTACTCATCTCTTCATGCATGTCGAGTAGTTGTTATTTCATTAAATACAAATTGGTTACTTACTTGATTTAGAGGGGAAGAGAAACTAAGTAGGAATGAAATGCAGGGTTTATCAATTTTTTTCCTTAAAAATCTCAAGCACAATAATAGATGATTCTCATGTGACTAAAATAAAAAAGAACAAATACAAGTGGAGTAAAACTGTGTAACTAAAAGAGAAAAAAAATTAATTAATGTCTTCTTCAAATTATAAGTTATGTTGTAAAATATTAGCAAGAGGTGAAAAAAAATATTTAGAATTTCTTCTTTTTCTAGTTTCTCTATTTTCCCTAACTATATTCTAGGCATAATTTAGGCAACAAAACAAAAAAAAAAAAAACAGAATTAAGGACATGTATCTGCAAGGTTATTAGCTAGCTATCTCTTAGGAATTTTCCCCTACTGTACAGCTAGTTTAGGCTATTGGTGACAGAGCTAGTTTAATTAATTGATTTAATTAATAATATATAGCTAATTACGATAAAACAAATTAGTAATACAGCCGTTTTAACTATTAGCTTACTATACACCAAATTATAAGCCCTCGTTCTCTTTTTTTTTTTTTTGAGGAATATAACCCCTCGTTTTCCATTACAATATTTCAAGTCAAATTGCTGTGTACATTCAGCATATAAATATATTAGGTGATACACTGATGCTCCGATCCCACGGTAGTGAGTAGTTAGTAAAAGAAAAGAATAGATATACACTCTAAAAAAACAAAAATGAAAAGAAAGGATATATACATACATTATACATATGGGATAACATACGAAGCCGACCCCAAATACAAAACTAGATCCAGAACCTTTGCCTACCCAGCCCGATAAAAAAAGATCCAGATATTACGCGGCCTTTGTTTAGCCCAGTCAAAGGTGGATGTATAATGAATAATGGGATAACTGGTATATTGTCACCCCAATCTCCAAGTCCAACCCAACCTTATTTTGTTCGTTTTCACTATTTCTCCAAAAAGTTAAAACAAAATAATTCATACATTTAGTTCATCAAATAAAACGGGGAAAGTAATCAAAAAATAGAATACCACCAAGTATTCAAGTTCGATCTGATGGCTTCAACTTTTGTTGGATTCTTCTTCGTACAAGTGGCAATTAACATTAGCAAAAAAAGAAAAAAAAAACAAAGAATGCCACGAACCTTTGGCTTAATTGCTTTTTTTTTTTTATAAACATTTTATTTGGAAAATTGCGGCAATTGAGTAGAGCACCAATTTTCAGTACCACACACAAACTAATTCTGAGTTCTAAAGCCAAACTGTTGAAAAGAATTTACAGCACTCGCAGTTGACAATGTTTCCGACAAGTGATTACTTCAGAAACTATTCATGACCAAAAAGATAAAAAATGAAATGCTGAATTTCCAAAATGCTTTTTGTTAGAGGCAAATCATATATTTGATAATAAATCAGAAAGGAGAGAATCCATCAGTCATTACTCCTAAAGATCATTTATGCGTAGCCAATAACCCAGTTAGAATAGGCAGTTCCAGGAAAGCACCTAGAGGAAGAAGCATTTAAACACACACACCCCAAGAAAAACAGAACCTGGAAAAAGGTTAGAAATAAATTAAAACATCCAATATTTTTCATGTCGTCTTTGTCTCCACTTTCCCAATCACAAACAATATCTTCATCCAATCATCATTTAACTTTTGATTTCTACAAACTCATGATCAAACTTGGAGAATCTCTCTCACCTTCGTCCTTCTCAGTGGATATTCCATTTTCTTTCAAAAGCAGTGCATATATGTCTTAAACAAACCGCAGCACTCAAAGGATAGCCAGAAACTGCACGCAGAGGAAAAACAGACAAAGAAGTGAAAGCTACTGATCAATAACAGTCTTATAGCCCATTATTTTATCAAAAAACTCAAAATGAAAAGTATATAAAGTTCAAGGAAAAAAAATCACAGATATGGCTCAGAATTCTCTACGGGTTGACATTCAAACTCTACAAGCAAGTTCAAACTATGAACATCCAGATAAAGAAAGTGACGGAAACCAAATAAATCATTTGTTACTATTTTCACTGGCAAATCAAAAGTAACCTCATAATTTTCAAGGGGAGTAAATAAGTGGGACATGACACATCAAGTTTCGGAAGCTCAAAACGCCAACCCACAATATTGTGGCAAAGACCAACATTCAGATTCATCTTTCATCATCATCATATAAGAGTAGAAGCCATGAATACTATCAAGAACAATTTACACTGCAAGCAAAACAATTATTTCTGGGTCATGAATAATCTTTCAATATTTGTAGTATATCAATCATATAAAAAGACAAGAAATAGAACCTGATATAACATCATCAAGGTAGTCGCTCTCAATTTTACCATGAGCCATTGTGCCAACCTGGTAGGACACAGAAATTATTACTAGATGTGACTAAAAATAACAATATCTAGAGGATCCAAATGAAAATGTGAAATATAGCTTTTTACATACCACAAATACAATGTCTTGATCACTTTTTATTTCACTAACATAGTCTCGAAAATGAACTTTCTTCTGCGAACTGAACGAAAGACCTACAGTAGCAACAATCGTTGAACTCGTGCAAATTTTCAATGGCAATAAAAAAAAACACAGCAGGTATATCGCTAGACACTTACCTAATTTAAGGGGGCTGGCAGGTAAATGCTGAGTTATTGGATTCTTAACCAAAGATAAGAGCTTCTTCGGATGACCCTTGGCTTTAATACTGAACTTTTGCAATAACTCGACTGTATAAATTGCCGGAAAATATGGTATGTAAAGTTAAGTTAGGCATTAACATAGCGAAAAAAACTCGAGATGATAAAATTGCAAACGCTCGCTACAAATATTAATTAGATGCAAGATTAACAGAGAGTGGGAGACAAACCCATCATGTCACAAAAAGTCTCCAATGATCTTGGTATTCGAGCATTCGGGTCAACTTTGATGAGAATACCATCATCAGTCCTGATATATACAGCCTTTAAATTACCAGCCATGCGAAGGCGGCTATCCATAATTTCAACAAGAGCCTGGAAAGGGAAGTCTCGATTAGCAATTATCGAACAAGCAAGAAAAAGACATGTGGGAAGTTTACAAACACAGAAGCAAATTTGGGGCACACCAGATAGCACGGACAGAACAGGAAAGAAAGAAAGACTAACCTCGTGAACAATGTCAGGTCTATAGTTAGAAGGGTTCAAATTCTTTTTCCGGAGAAAAGTACCATGTTCCTCAGCATGTAGAATGCGATACCTCTAAAAGAATGTGAACAGCGCGTTAATATTATAAAACACACAATTAGAGTACACACACACAAACAATACTTACTTTTCCAACATGAGCAAGGACTAACGAAGCCTGCTCCAGAACAAAGATGACTCCTTGATTTGTCTTATTAGGGCGGGCAACTACCAATGGAATCCTAGGTAGTTGTTCCGTAGCTACATGAGTTACCAGTTCGGTTTTCAACTCCATTGTCTCCTTCTTATCTATGTCTTCTTCAGCTACACGAGTTACCAGTTCGGTTTTCAACTCCAGTGTCTCCTTCTCCTCCTCACCTCTCTGAATGTCTTCTTCAGCTACACGAGTTACCAGTTCGGTTTTCAACTCCACTGTCTCCTTCTCATCTTGACCTCTCTGAATATCTTCTTCTTCATCAATTTGATTAGACTGCCTCTGTTTTCCTGAGCAGGGCTGTAACTTCATGCGTTTGTTATTCATCATCCTCCAATAAAAAGACATCTTCTTCAAGCCTATCACAAAGCAAACAATAAAGAATGAGTTTTTACTTTTTATACTAGATAAAAATAAGTACCACATAGACTAAACTTCAGTAAAACACTAACCCGAGCAAAGAATTTAACACAACAAATCCTTTCTCGAGCTGGAAAATTCTTTACGTATTTGAATTGAAGATAGACAAAGTTTTTGTATCATTCTGTTTCCCTCGGAGACATGTTCACAGGGGCATAGGAAAACAAACGGTGAAAAACAAAGAAAAGCTGCTTTACCTAAAACCTGATTAAAACCCCTGCAAAAGAAGCCTGATCCCTTTAAATCACACAAAACGCCGACACTGGGCTTGAGGGGAGGAGGTGGCAATTTGTGATTGCCGGCAATGCTGATGACAACGAAGACGGTGAATTTGAGAATAGGAGAGCTGTAAAAGAGTTGAGAGGGAAAGGATTGGAGGGGATTTGGTTTTTTCTTTTAGGGTTTTAGGAGGGGTCGACGACAAAACAAAAGGTTAAAAAGGTTACGGGTTTTCAGATTTGTTTTTATTTTTTTTTTCCTAAACAAACGACGGCCTAATTCTCTTGAAGCAAACCACTTGGTCTGTTTTTTTTTTTTTGTCGAAAACATATTACTGGTCGGTTAGTAATGTGGAGCCGGATTTGGATGTGTTTAGTTAACTGTAATGCTAATGGTGCCCCAATGGTACACCAATAACACACCAATGGTGCACCAATAGGCTTACCGTGGGCTAAAAGCGCAATGGCCCAGTGAACCAATGTTCCGAATAATATTTTGATTAGTGTAAGCTTTATAGGCAATAGTCTGCTCATGTTAAGTTATGAAATTATGTAGGCTGCTTCCAGTATTTCTGTTAGTGGTGAAAGCCAAAAAAACAAAACTACCTTGTTTTGATCACATAATGGGATTTTTCTTTAATTTACATGGACTTTAGTTTTTTCTTATTAGTTATTACTAATAGTGGATTTCTTAAACTTCAAATGATGATTGAATTTATTTTTCTCTTAATGAATTGTATTTATTTTTTTTTATAACACGTCATAGTCCAACATCTCAAACTCTTTCCTATACTATTTCGCCTAAATAGCTTGATCACGGTTGAATTTCGGTTAAACCTCTTAAACTATGTTGCTGGTCGGGCCGGGTTTAATAAGTTTGGAGACAAGTGTCGATGGATCATCCTACAACTCGAGGTCAATGGCAAACTCACAACCGGATAATGGAGTGAAAATCCAACTTGGCAACACTAACCAACTAGCCCTCATAAAGTGGAATGCAAAAGCCTAAACCAACTGTACATAAAGTCCCTAAGGCAGTGTTTGGTACATGGGCTATGTAATACCCGGTATTCATTGGATTATAAGTTAAATTTACATACCATATCTATTAGTTAGTTTAAGCTCACGTGCATAATAAGCAGGCCCACAAATTGTTTTGACCCGTTGGATTGTGTTTTGAAAAAAAAACATAAAGCCCAACCCTTGCCCTTAAGTTCACCGTGTCCAAATAGGTTTAGTTCTTTTGTTTAGGCAGTGGCATTTATATATATAGGTCTCTTACAAAACACAAACCCCATTCTCTTATTATCGTTCTCGCCGCGCTCGTCTGCCAATAAGGACAATAGGTGCAGCCTTTGTGCTGTCGTCAAAAGGTGAAGGTGGAGAGTTTGAATCGAGTAGCTAACCCATAGTAAGTTTTTAACGATTATATCTTCTAGCCTTTAGTGTTTGCGTAGACTTTTAAGAATAATACTATGTTTTCTTAGCCCTTAAGGGAATTTGTTACTGCAACTCGATTCTGTCTATCATAAACTAGGATAATAAATCTATCTTATTATTTATTTGTGGTCGTCATGTGGTCAAACCCAAGGTGCATCCATTAGTTTTGAACAGTTTATAGTGTTCTTGTTTCCGTTAAGGTTAAGCTTAGAATTAGGTAATCAAATTTTTACCCTATAAAATAGACACACATTGGAAACGTTTGCAATTAGTTTCATTAGAAAAGGAGTTTTGTGGAATTTATCAAAAATCGCACAAGTGGACAGTTGTGCAGGAAATTACAGTTTTTCTGGGCTATGTTAGAGAATTCATAATTAATTATTCCTAGATTCTATGACAGTGAATTTTATATGGTTTGAAAGCTTAGAATGTCTACTTTAAGTTCCATGTTGATGATAGTTTCAGATTCAGAATTAATTGGGAGTTATTAGGCAGTGATTAGAGGCTGGTCAGTTTTGTAGCTCGTTCGGTTGATTGTTAAATACTCTTTGGACTTAGTGGCTATGTTTCTCTTGTGAATTAGGTGCTGCGGGGATCCGGACTCAAGCTGAAACTTAAGTATTTGGGATTGGTAATTTGGATTGGCTTTTGAGGTGGATTATATTATTATTATACTTCCTATTTTCTTAGTAAAGCTATGTTTTAACATTATTTTCTCATATAATTACTTTCGTATCTATAACTACCTTTTGTCCAACTCTTTTAAATTATATTGTTTTGACCAAAAAGGTTTTGATAAGCTAATGTTTACTTCAAATTGATTTACTTTAAAAACTATTACTATTCCTTCAACTGTGATTTTACCGAACAAGGATTTTGAGATTTCAAAGAAAGGCCTATGTATCTTTTACTATATAGTTTTGTTTGTACAATACCTATTCTTTTTATAAATATTATTCGCTCTATTTTGCCTATATACACTATCTGCTTATTTGGATGAGAAATATCTTTGGATTTGATACTTTTGAAGAATTTATTTGAATTTGTTTTTGCTTAGAATTAGATGTCAGACGTCCCTATCTGGCAAGGGTGCTGTCAGACTTTGTGCACATTGATTGGTTTGATGAGGTTTTTAACCTCTATCTGTTTGATGTGAATCTTTGATTTCCCTATTGATCCTTTTGTTCCTCCAGCCGACAGGGGGCCGTTGTCGGACATGCTCGACGGGGCGTGCTTTGCCCTTCTCTATTTCTTATCCGGTTCTGACATCTTAATTCGAGGCTTTCATTATTTTGAGTATTTTGAGTATTTGTTATTTAAATTCAAGGCTTCCGCTGATTTTGTGTACCTTTGATCATTTGACAAGTAAGCTTATTCTATTTTGATTATGAATTATATATATGTTTTGACCTCTATGATTTTAAATTGGTTTTTTTTTACCTTGTACTATGCCCACTGAGTTATGGAAGGGCTCACCCCCATTTTAAAAATATTTTCAGGTGATTAGTAGGCTTGAGACGTAGTTCGTGCTTGGCGAGTTGTCTTGGTATGCGTAGCAGACTTTTGAATTGTTAGAGCTCCACTGTTACTCTAGTTTTTGGGAATTTTCATGATTTGGATTATATTAAGGATTTTGATTGGTCTTTGAGTTTGGAATTTATTTTTATCATATGACTTGTTGGATTATTCGATTTATGGGAGTATTTTATTTTGGAGACTATATTTATATTATTTGTCTGAGGCTTGTCTTGTCTTGGGTAGACATATGTTTCCTACTAGGACTAGACGCCGGTCATGGACCTAATTTTGGGTCGTGACAAAGTTGGTAGCGGAGCTTAGGTTGTAGATTTTATGTGGATCTTAGGTTACACGTAACATGTGGAGCCAGGTTAGATGTAGCATGTGGAGCATAGGTTATAATTATCATGTGTAGTATAGGTTATATGTAGCATATAGAGCATAGGTTTATTGGTATTATGACTAGGCTTTAGTAACCTTTAGTTATATGTTATTGATTGTTATTTGACCACAACCTTATTCTTATGAATTAGAATTTATCCTTTATAAATTCGTTAGGTGGAAATGGCTAGAACTAATGTGGGAGGGAGAAAGGGAACAGGAAACGTTGCCCCAGGTCGTGGTAACACCCAAGAAGCGGTACGTGGGAGAGGCAGAAGGACTAGAGCTGATGCTAGGGCTGATGATGGTGATAACGAAGCTACGCAAGATCAAGAAGAAAGTGGTGTCAATGAAGCCGTTCCGGACGATGACGAAGTGGTTCCTCGTGCTAAAGTTCCTACTAGAGCTCGAAGTGGAACTGTGGCTGGAAGTTTGCAAAAGACCTTGGAAGTGCTAGCTGACATTGCTGTACAAAACAAGGGGGCTACCGGACAAGGGAATGCATCACTGATTGATTTTATGAAGTTACAACCTCCAACATTTTCTGGTCTTGGTAGTGATGATGATCCTAAGCTCTTTTTGGAAGAGGTCAAGAAGCGATGTGATGCTTTGGGGTGTTCGGAGGAGCAGGCTGTGTATCTAGCGGCTTATAGGTTACAAGGAGATGCTCGTACCTGGTATGATAGCATTATTACTGCAAGGGAAGCTGATGATCCACTGCTATGGGAAAAATTTAGTTCAAGTTTCTTGGACATGTACTTGCCTGAGAATATTAGGGATTCAAAGGTCTATGAGTTTGAGAGCCTCAAACAAGGAAATATGACTGTTGCTGAGTATAAGGTGAAGTTTATGGATCTTGCAAGATATGCCTCACATTTGGTCCCCACAGAGCAACAAAAGGTGAAGAGGTTTGTTAGGGGCCTTAATAATTCGCTTCATAAGGTGGTTTCTGCTAGAAATTGTAAGACATTACCATCTGCATTGAGTTTTGCTATGTCTCTTGAGATGAGGGATGCTGAAGATAGAGCTGAAAGGGACTTG
Source organism: Turnera subulata (assembly GCA_028386065.3). Lineage (NCBI taxonomy): Eukaryota > Viridiplantae > Streptophyta > Magnoliopsida > Malpighiales > Passifloraceae > Turnera > Turnera subulata. The sequence continues at coordinate 89,863 of JAKUCV010005292.1, forward strand.
AAGAAAGCTAGAGTTGATGTGCCTCAGAAGGGATACTCAAGTCAATTTGGTAATCAAAATCGCAATACAAGTTTCCGTGGGTCGCAACAGTGGTCAAAAAGTGTTGCACCACCAGTTGCCCAGGTACAGAAGCAAGATTGGAAGCCAAACCAAACAGAACAGTATAAAACCTGTCAATTCTGTGGAAAGAAGCATGGTGGTACTACTTGCTATCGAGAAACTGGAGCATGTTTTCAATGTGGACAAGGAGGCCACCAAATCTGTGACTGTCCTAAAGTTCGTGGTCAGCAAGGGAGCAACCAAAGGACATTTCAATCAGGATCTCATCCTACTCCTGCTGCTAATCAAACTTCTGGCGCTGCGAATAATAATCAAGGAGGTCGTGGCAATGGAGCTTCAAATTATAAAGGTTATGGATCTAACGGGAAGAATCAAGGAGCTGTAGGACGTGGACAAGCTCGTGTTTTTGCTCTTACTAGACAGGATGCACAGAAATCTGGTACAGTTGTGACAGGTACTTTACCAGTCCACTCTTTTAATGCTCGCATACTCTTTGACACTGGTTGCACTCATTCATTTGTGTCTACTTATTTTACATTACAATTTAGTGTGAGTCCAACCCCTTTAGAGTGTCCGTTGACGGTTACCACTCCTCTCGGTAAATTGTTAGACGTGGATGTTGAGTTTCAAGGAACCCCTATACAGTTTGGTGATAGGATTTTGATGGCAAATTTGATTAGGTTGGAGATGATGGATTTTGACATAATATTAGGGATGGATTGGTTATCACAACATTTTGCTGCCTTGGATTGCCATAACAAGACAATGAATTTCCATATACCTGGCAAGGAAACTTTTCTTTTTCAAGGTGACCGTATGGTAAATACTCCTGTTTTGATTTCTGCACTTAGTGCTAACCGCTTGCTGAAGAAAGGCTGCATGGGATATTTAGCGTCTATAGTGGATGTTAGTAAGGAGAGCTGCGATTTGACTAAGGTTCCAATTGTTCAAGAATTTTCTGATGTGTTTCCTGAAGATTTGCCTGGAATTCCTCCTGAATGTGAGATCGAATTTTGCATTGACTTGCTTCCTGGCACAGAACCCATTTCTATGCCACCTTATAGGATGGCACCTGCGGAGCTTGCAGAACTCAAAGTCCAACTCCAAGACCTTTTAGATAAGGGATTTATCCGCCCTAGTGTATCACCTTAGGGTGCTCCTGTGTTGTTTGTTAAGAAGAAAGATGGCTCTTTAAGGTTATGCATTGATTATAGACAATTGAACAAGGTTACTATTCGAAACAAGTATCCACTTCCTCGGATTGACGATTTGTTTGATCAACTGCAAGGTGCCCAATGCTTTTCTAAGATTGATCTACGGTCAGGATATCACCAATTGAGGATTAGGAAGGATGATATCCCAAAAACTGCATTTAGGACTCGATATGGCCATATGAATTCCTTGTCATGTCTTTTGGCCTTACGAATGCCCCAGCTGCTTTTATGGATTTGATGAATCGGGTATTCAAACCTTTCTTGGATCAGTTTGTGATTGTGTTTATTGATGGCATCCTAGTCTATTCCCGTAACAAGGAGGAACACGAACAACATTTGCGGTTGGTTCTTCAAACTCTTCGAGATAAGCAGTTGTATGCCAAGTTTTCTAAGTGTGAGTTTTGGGCTGAAAGTGTAAGCTTCCTTGGTCATGTGGTCACAAAGAATGGGATAGAGGTTGACCCTAAAAAGGTGGAGGCGGTTAGAGAGTGGCCTAGACCTACTTCTGCTTCGGAAATTAGGAGCTTTTTGGGGCTTGCTGGTTATTATCGGCGTTTTGTTCAAGATTTCTCTCGCATTGCATCCCCACTTACTCAATTGACACAGAAGAGTGTGAAGTTCAAGTGGTCCGAAGAGTGTGAAAGGAGTTTCACAAAATTGAAGCATAGTTTGACCTCTGCTCCAGTACTTACCTTGCCTTATGTGGAAATGAAGGTTATGTTGTTTATTGTGATGCCTCCAGGATTGGTTTAGGTTGTGTGTTGATGCAACATGGTAAGGTCATTGCTTATGCTTCACGCCAATTGAAGAGACACGAACAGAACTACCCTACACATGACCTAGAGTTGGCGGCAGTTGTTTTTGCTTTGAAGATTTGGCGACATTACTTGTATGGTGTGACTTGTGAGATTTATACTGATCATAAGAGTTTGAAGTATAACTTTGATCAAAAGGACTTAAATCTTCGGCAGAGGCGATGGTTAGAGCTTCTAAAGGATTATGATTTCACCATACGCTATCATCCTGGAAAGGCCAATGTTGTTGCTGATGCTTTGAGTCGCAAGTCGATTGGCAGTTTGGCACATATATCTATAGAAAGGAGATCAGTTGCTAAAGAGCTACATGAACTTGTTGATAATGGAGCTCGATTTCAAGTTCTAGAAACTGGGATTCTCTTGGCCCATCTTTCTGTGCAACCTTCACTGTTAGATCAGATAGTGAAACAACAGCAAGAAGATCCTATGATAAGCAAGCTTAAAGAGGATCCTAAGTTTGAGGTTGGGAATGATGGGTACTTCGAGTTGGGTCTCGAATTTATGTGCCAGACAATGAAGAGCTGAGGAAGGATATTATAAAGGAAGCCCATGAGACAAAGTTTATAGTTCATCCTAGTTCTACAAAAATGTACCAAGATCTCAAAGGAAACTATTGGTGGGAAGGAATGAAGAGGGATGTAGCAGAGTATGTTTCTAGATGTCTTACATGTCAGCAGGTTAAGGCTGAACATCAGAGGTATGCTGGACCCCTTCAAAGCTTGGATATACCTGAATGGAAGTGGGAGAAAATCACCATGGATTTTGTATCGGGTTTACCACGTAGTCGGAGAGGAAACGACTCAATTTGGGTGATTGTGGATCGATTGACGAAGTCTGCTCACTTTATACCAGTTAAAACCACCTATGACTTTAGTAAGTTGGCAGCCTTATACGTGAGTGAAATTGTTAGATTGCATGGAGTTCCTATCTCGATAGTCTCTGATCGAGGTCCACAGTTCACATCTCGTTTTTGGGGGCAATTTCAAAAAGCTATGGGAACTCGTTTGGATTTGAGTACCGCCTTTCATCCTCAAACGGATGGTCAATCGGAGAGAACTATACAAACTCTAGAAGATATGCTTAGAGCTTGTGTCATTGATTTTGGGGGTAATTGGGAGGATCACAAACCATTGATCGAGTTTGCTTATAACAATAGTTATCAAGCGAGTATACAGATGGCTCCTTATGAAGCTTTATATGGCCGGAAGTGTAGGTCACCGGTTTGTTGGGATGAAGTTGGCGAAGCCAAACTTTTGGGCCCAGAAATTGTTCAAGAGACGACAGAGAAGATTAGAGTAATTCGAGAACGGCTACAAGTTGCTCAAAGCAGACAAAAGTCCTATGTCGATCAAAGACGACGGGAATTGGAGTTTCAAGTTGGAGATCATGTTTTCCTAAAAGTGTCGCCCACCAAAGGCACTATGCGGTTCGGTAAGAAAGGTGTAACAGCCCGGGTAAAATTTTTTATTTTTACCGGGACTGTAGAAGTCTTTTTACTGTGATTTACTGTTGAATTAATCTTGGGTAATTAATTCAAGGTAAATACGGGTCGGGGCGTTTCAAAAGGGAAGCTTAGTCCTAGATATATTGGACCATTTGAGATTTTGGAGAGGATTGGTGTAGTTGCATACCGTTTGGCACTTCCTCCATCTTTTTCACACGTTCATCCAGTGTTTCATGTCTCTATGCTTCGAAAATATCTACATGACCCTTCTCATGAGCTGAAAATTCAAGAAATTGAGTTGGATAAGGACCTAGCCTATCAGGTTCAACCAGTGGATGTGGTGGATAGACAAGTCCGAAAACTTCGATCCAAAGAAGTCGTTTTGGTTAAGGTCCTATGGCGTGATCATGATAAGGATGAGGTGACTTGGGAAAGTGAGGTTGAAATGCGTGCCAAATATCCTCAACTCTTCAACCAGGAAGGTTAGTAATAAATTCGGGGACCGAATTTTTCTAACGGGGGAAGAATGTAATACCCGGTATTCATTGGATTATAAGTTAAATTTACATACCATATCTATTAGTTAGTTTAAGCCTACGTGCATAATAAGAAGGCCCACAAATTGTTTTGACCCGTTGGATTGTGTTTTGAAAAAAAAAAACATAAAGCCCAACCCTTGCCCTTAAGTTCACCGTGTCCAAATAGGTTTAGTTCTTTTGTTTAGGCGGTGGCATTTATATATAGGTCTTTTACAAAACACAAACCCCATTCTCCTATTGTCGTTCTCGCCGCGCTCGTCTGCCAATAAGGACAATAGGTGCAGCCTTTGTGCTGTCGTCAAAAGGTGAAGGTGGAGAGTTTGAATCGAGTAGCTAACCCATAGTAAGTTTTTAACGATTATTTCTTCTAGCCTTTAGTTTTTTCGTAGACTTTTAAGAATAATACTATGTTTTCTTAGCCCTTAAGGGAATTTGTTACTGCAACTCGATTCTGTCTATCATAAACTAGGATAATAAATCTATCTTATTATTTATTTGTGGTCGTCATGTGGTCAAACCCAAGGTGCATCCATTAGTTTTGAACAGTTTATAGTGTTCTTGTTTCCGTTAAGGTTAAGCTTAGAATTAGGTAATCAAATTTTTACCCTATAAAAATGTAATACCCGGTATTCATTGGATTATAAGTTAAATTTACATACCATATCTATTAGTTAGTTTAAGCCCACGTGCATAATAAGCAGGCCCACAAATTGTTTTGACCCGTTGGATTGTGTTTTGAAAAAAAAAACATAAAGCCCAACCCTTGCCCTTAAGTTCACCATGTCCAAATAGGTTTAGTTCTTTTGTTTAGGCGGTGGCATTTATATATATAGGTCTCTTACAAAACACAAACCCCATTCTCCTATTATCGTTCTCGCCACGCTCGTCTGCCAATAAGGACAATAGGTGCAGCCTTTGTGCTGTCGTCAAAAGGTGAAGGTGGAGAGTTTGAATCGAGTAGCTAACCCATAGTAAGTTTTTAACGATTATATCTTCTAGCCTTTAGTGTTTTCGTAGAATTTTAAGAATAATACTATGTTTTCTTAGCCCTTAAGGGAATTTGTTACTGCAACTCGATTCTGTCTATCATAAACTAGGATAATAAATCTATCTTATTATTTATTTGTGGTCGTCATGTGGTCAAACCCAAGGTGCATCCATTAGTTTTGAACAGTTTATAGTGTTCTTGTTTCTGTTAAGGTTAAGCTTAGAATTAGGTAATCAAATTTTTACCCTATAAAATAGACACACATAGGAAACGTTTGCAATTGGTTTCATTAGAAAAGGAGTTTTGTGGAATTTATTAAAAATCTCACAACTGGACAGTATGCAGGAAATTATAGTTTTTCTGGGCTATGTTAGAGAATTCATAATTAATTATTCCTAGATTCTATGACAGTGAATTTTATATGGTTGGAAAGCTTAGAATGTCTACTTTTAAGTTCCATGTTGATGATAGTTTCAGATTCAGAATTAATTGGGAGTTATTAGGCAGTGATTAGAGGCTGGTCAGTTTTGTAGCTCGTTCGGTTGATTGTTAAATACTCTTTGGACTTAGTGGCTATGTTTCTCTTGTGAATTAGGTGCTGCGAGGATCCAGACTCAAGCTGAAACTTAAGTATTTGGGATTGGTAATTTGGATTGGCTTTTGAGGTGGATTATATTATTATTATACTTCCTATTTTCTTAGTAAAGCTATGTTTTAACATTATTTTCTCATATAATTACTTTCGTATCTATAACTACCTTTTGTCCAACTCTTTTAAATTATATTGTTTTGACCAAAAAGGTTTTGATAAGCTAATGTCTACTTCAAATTGATTTACTTTAAAAACTATTACTATTCCTTCAACTGTGATTTTACCGAACAAGGATTTTGAGATTTCAAAGAAAGGCCTATGTATCTTTTACTATATAGTTTTGTTTGTACAATACCTATTCTTCTTATAAATACTATTCGCTCTATTTTGCCTATATACACTATCTGCTTATTTGGATGAGAAATATCTTTGGATTTGATACTTTTGAAGAATTTATTTGAATTTGTTTTTGCTTAGAATTAGATGTCAGACGTCCCTATCTGGCAAGGGTGCTGTCAGGCTTTGTGCACATTGATTGGTTTGATGAGGTTTTTAACCTCTATCTGTTTGATGGGAATCTTTGATTTCCCTATGGATCCTTTTGTTCCTCCAGCCGACAGGGGGCCGTTGTCGGACATGCTCGACGGGGCGTGCTTTGCTCTTCTCTATTTCTTATCCGGTTTTGACATCTTAATTCGAGGCTTTCGTTATTTTGAGTATTTTGAGTATTTATTATTTAAATTCAAGGCTTCCGCTGATTTTGCGTACCTTTGATCATTTGACAAGTAAGCTTATTCTATTTTGATTATGAAGTATATATATGTTTTGACCTCTATGATTTTAAATTGGTTTTTTTTTTTTACCTTGTACTATGCCCACTAAGTTATGGAAGGACTCACCCCTATTTTAAAAATATTTTTAGGTGATTAGTAGGCCTGAGACGTAGTTCGTGCTTGGCGAGTTGTCTTGGTATGCGTAGCAGACTTTTGGATTGTTAGAACTCCACTGTTACTCTAGTTTTTGGGAATTTTTATGTTTTGGATTATATTAAGGATTTTGATTGGTCTTTGAGTTTGGAATTTATGTTTATCATATGACTTGTTGGATTATTCGATTTATGGGAGTATTTTATTTTGGATTGTCTTGTCTTGGGTAGACATATGTTTCCTACTAGGACTAGACGCCGGTCATGGACCTAATTTTGGGTCGTGACAGGCTACATGGGGACGGGACGGGACAGGACACTTTGTCCCGCGTTTGATGCGTGCGGAACGGGACGCGAGGAAGGGACAAGGCAGGACACGGTGGGACAAAATTTGGGAAATTCTGTCCACTCCAGCTCGAGTGGACACAATGGGCTTGGACGGGACAAGGCTTTTATATCCCGAATTTATCCCTACCCGAGTTTTATTAACCCAAAACTACCCTTATCCCTAATAACATCAAATAAAAGCCCGAAACCCAATCGAGCTGTCCATTTTGTTGCGCCGCTCTCTCTCTCTCTCTTCTTTTCTTCCTGGTTCGTCTTCTCCTCCCTACTCTCTTCTTTGTTTTTTTTTCTGAATTTGTAATCTACCTCCCTTCTCCCCCTGATTTTTCTCTCCTGCGATTTCCCCCCTCGATCCCTCTTTCTTTGTGGCTTGCTCGCGTTGTTGTAACCAATCGTTCAACTTCCATTTTTGCAGGCTTGAAGTGCAACTTGGCTGTTGTTGTGTTCGTGGCTAAAGAAAGGTTTGTTTACCACTTTCTCTTTCGATTTCCCTACTTCATTTCACTGCTGTTGTGTTATGTGTTTTGTTCTCAGTGTTGTTCTCTGTTTCGTTTTCTTCTCTTCTTCTCCTCCTCTATTTCGTTTTCTTATCTTCTTCTCCTCCTCTGTTTCCTTTTCTTCTCTTCGTCTCCTCTTCTGTTCCGTCTTAGTGGTTCCCCCAATTGAAACCCTAACCCTCAATTAAAACCCTAATTATACAATTCCCCCAATTGAAACCCTAACCCCCAATTAAAACCCTAATTCTGCAATTCCCCCAATTGAAACCCTAACCCCCCAATTAAAACCCAATTGAACAGTCCGTTGTGTGCAATCATGTCTGCCTTCTTACTACTACTGTTATTTCTCAATGCAGTGTTCTGGTTGGCGTTTCAGGGTTTTTGACAAGGTATGAATTTCTAGTTTTTTTGTATTCAAATTGTGGTTGTTGTTGTGTTTATTTGTTGCTTGTTTAGTTCTTGGTGTGTTTATTTGTTGCTTGCTTAGTTGTTGGTGTGTTTACTTGTTTCATGCTTAGTTGGTGTGTGTAGTTGATTCTTATTCATGGCTGTTGGTTGCTATAGATGGAAGAACGGAGGAAGCTTGCGTAGCAGTGTTTAGCTTTTTTTGTTTTCACTTGGCTTCAACTTGACATGCTTTTGAACTGTGCATTGTTGGTTCTCTTGTACCATCGTAAGAGGGTCAAAAATCGTAGAAATGCAGCATTAGGGGAACGAACTTTTGCTGTTTATCAGGCTATGAGGAATGTCATTGATGGTATGGTTAGAGCTTCAGATGTTAGGTGTATTTTGAGTGTTAGGATGGATATCAACTACTTTGCGAAGCTGTGTGAATTGTTGAGGGTGAAAGGTGGGTTAGAATCCAAAGGGAGTGTAACTGTAGAGGAGCAGGTTCTGTCTTTTGTTCATATATTAGCTCACCACCAGAAAAATAGAACCCTAGGGGAGAAGCTTCGTAGGTCTGGTGAAACCATTAGCAGACACTTTAACAAAGTCTTGCGTGCTGTGATAAGGCTGCACAAAGATTTATTTGTAAAACCAGAGCCAGTCCCTGATAATTACTCTGATTCCATGTGGAAATGGTTTGAGGTAATGAGTGATATCATGCCTTTCTGTGTTATTTAATTTTAAATTAAAAATAATAATCACTTATATGTTGGTTGTCAAATGATTTTCTAAGGATGCTTAGGGGCTTTAGATGGAACTTATATAGATGTCACGGTTCTTGAGCAAGATAGACCAAGGTACAGAACTCGAAAAGGCAAAATTTCAATGAATGTTCTAGGTGTCTGTAATCGTGAAATGAATTTTGTATTGGTGTTTACTGGTTGGGAGGGTTCTGCCTCTGATCCAAGGGTCCTACGTGATGCTATGTCAAGGCCTAATGGGTTACAAGTGCCTGTCGATAGGTGTATTTTGATTAATATATAATTTAAAAGTAACAAGTATTTTCAGTCATATAATTTGTCAAAAATTAACTAACTTGCACTATTTTAGGTAATTAATATTTAGTGGATGCCGGCTATACTAATGGCCCTGGATTTTTGGCACCATATCGTGGTGTGCGATACCATCTGAATGAATGGGCTGCAACTAGGTCAAGGACAAGGCTGCCTAGGAATTATGAGGAGTACTTTAATTTAAAACATTCACAGGCAAGGAATGTAATTGAAAGAGCATTTGGTCTTCTTAAAAAAAGGTGGGCAATATTGAGGAGTCCCTCATTTTACCCGAATAAGACTCAGGGTCGAATTATTATGTCATGTTGCATGCTCCATAATTTTATTAGGAGTGTCATATCAAGTGACCCTGAGGATGATGGTCCAAATAAAACTGAAGGTAATGTTAATGAAGGAGAAGAGGAGAATGAGAATCCTGAAATGATTGATTCGGTTCAAGCCATAGATGAGTGGGCTGCTAAGAGGGATCGATTGGCACAAGCAATGTACCAAGAGTGGCTGAATACTCGCGGCAATCTCTGATTTTTTCACAATGTTGTTGGCATTGTTAAGCAATGATTGAGTTGAGACTTTGTATTACTTTCAGACTTGTTTTAAGACTTTGTATGACTTATTCCATTTTTCATTCTCGGCATTTAGTTGGACATGGTAAGGTGATTGTTTGTATTATTTGGACTTTCTCATTGTATTATTGTCATTGACAGTTCATTCCAGATTATCATTAGTATTTATATGTTGATTGTGTTTATTTTAATCTGTCTATACATGATTCTGGATTCTTCATTCCACTGTATGTTATGTTTATCTATTTGTATATGGGTCAATTAGTCATGGCGGATAGGCGATCATGGACTGTTGTGGAAGAAACTACATTGGTTGACATCTTAGAGGAATTGGTGAATGATGGACACCGAGTTGATGCTGGCTCATTCAAGCCAGGCACAATTACCCTGATTGTAACCCAGCTAGCTGAAAAGCTTCCAAACAGTGGCCTCACTGTAGCTTGTGTGAGGAGCAAGATGAAAAGGTTGAAGGAAAAATTCAGTGCATGCAATGAAATGGCAAATTTCAGCGGCTTTGCTTGGAATGATGTGAAGAAATGTGTTGAATGTGACAGCAGGGAAGTCATTACAGCTTACACCAAGGTAATAATTCTAAATTAATTCTAGTCTTCTGTCATTAATTAAATTAACAATACTAGTGAGTTACTAATCACTTTCTTTCTTTCTGCATCTTGTTGGTTTTCCTTGTAAGCTGTAATGTGTGTTTCTTCCATTAATTAGTTAGACAACTCTTGAACTGTGCATTATTTGATAGGGCGGAGTAGTACTTTTCTCATGTGATTGTTTCCTCAAAATATACAACAGAGTAGTACTTTTCTCATATTGTTTTCTTTCAATGTGCAGAGGAATCCTAAGAAGACATACAAGTGTGGAACTTCATTCCCTCTTTTCAACAGGTTGGCTTATGTCTTTGGAGTGGACCGAGCTAATGGAGCTCTTGGTGAGTTGCCTGATGAAGCTGATAGGGCATTGACTGAATTCACTGAGGGGCAGGGAGAGGGGGGAGCATATTCTACCTTCACTGCTCAGCCCTCCAATGTTGGTCAGGGCCCGAATGCTGAGCAGTCTCACACATTTCCTGAAACTGTGCAGACCACAAGTGGCAGCAAGAAACATAAGAGGAGCTCTGATAATTTGGATGGTTTGGCTGCAGCTATAGTCGCTGGGATTGAATGCTACAGCAGGTACATTGATAAGCTTGCTGATGCTATGCATGGCAAAGATCCAACCTGGGTCCTTGGAGATGAGCTTCACAGACTTGGACTCACGCCTAATGAGTCAGTTCAGATGGCAATGAGGCTTTTCGGGAATGCAGGTTTGACAAAGTTCTTCTGGGAGATGAATGATGACCAGAAGAGGGAATTTATCAAGACCATGATGGGGTGATTGACTAGCAACATAAGTCGGCCAATCCACAATTACCACACTTCCTAGATATTAACCTAATGATGCATTACTCTCACTGTTTTTGTTGCTTTTGACATTGCAATGTGAACCTTGGTGGTGGATGCATCCTAGAACTTTATCTTACTTAGGGTAATGTTATTAGTTAGTGGAAGCCTAAGATGTGCCTTGTGGGTGATTTGTGGATGTTTTTGGATTTTGTCCGACTTGGTTATGATGATTATGATGCAATGAATGTTATGTGGCTATTATGTTATTGATTGGTGTTGTTGGTATCTTGGTTGATTTGTGGATGTTTTTGATATTATAACTATGATGCAGTGACAGGTTTAGGCATGTTGTTGTTCTATAGACATTATTGGATGTTTTTGCAACTAATCCTTGTGACAGGTTTTGGTATTTGTAGGCTTGATCGATGGCACGATACAAATATTATGTTGTGTTCAATGGTCGTCGTAATGGCGTGTACGATAATTGGGACGATGTGAAGATGGTCACTGATTCATTTCCGCATGCGAATTTTAAAGGATTCAAGACTTTGCAAGAGGCACAAACAGCGTATGTGTTGAGTGAAAAACGTTGGGTTCGCGACAACTTCCAAGCTTTCATGAATGAATCACCCATGAATTCAACTCCACAAGAGATCATGCCATCAACTTCGACCAAGGGGGAAAGCCAACCTAGGATGGTAGAGATCATGCCATTAACCTCAACCAAGGGAGAAAGCCAACCTAGGATGGTAGACATGAATTCCATTGTCGTAGAAAATTAAAAGTACAAGCATATAGCTATTGGCTTTGTGTTAGCATTAGTGGTGATGGCGGGTAGTTAAGTATTTGTAATTGTATCCGTTTTATTCTTCGTATGAAATGTAGAACATCTAACGTGGTATTTCTACTAACATTTTATAATTATTATTTAATATTAAGCGTTCTTCATTCGAATTACTTCCCTTTGATCTTTTTTAATTTCTTAAAAATATTGAAACATGTAAGAGTTACATTGAAAATGTCTAAATATTCACAAATTAGTCTCTCTCATACTTTTACACACTAGTTTCTTGGTCTACATATTTAATATTAAGACGTTCTCCATTCTAATTAATTCCCTTTGTTCTTTTATAATTTCTTTAAAAAATTAAAAATGTAACAAAGTTACATTAAAAATGTGTAAATATTCACAGAATTGGACTCCCTAATATTCACAAAATTGCTCTCCCTAATATTCACAAAATGTGTAAATATTCACAAAATTGGTCTCCCAAACGCAGTCTACACATTTGTTGGTGGTGACATGTACCGAAAACGGTAAACAGCACATGGTAATGGTATCAGGGGAAAAATAGACATTATACAGTCTAGTCCATAATTGTCTATAGACACCAAACAGCCTATAGGATAGGACAATAGTTTATGTCCATAGCATAGGACAACAGTTTCTGTCCATAGCATACCAAACAGCTTCTGATGATACAGTCCAATCCAGTCCAGTCCAATCCAATCCAATCCCATCTTGTTCTGCAACCAAACCAATCTCATCTTGTTCTGCAACCAAACGCAGCCTAAATGCACAACAACTTACGAAGATCAACTTCAAATTCTCATAATAAAAACGCATTGTGCACACGATATACCTTGCCTTTGACTAAGGAAACGATTTGGTTTTGAAAAAAAAAAAGGGAAAGGAAGTGGTGATTGAGAAAACGTAAGATAAGAGGCTCTTTATAAGGATTTTTTGAGGAAGGAACTGGTCGATGATGCGGTCGGTGGTGGGAGGGAAGATGAGGAACTGAATGTGTAAGGAAAGGAGCGATATTGGAGTAACGTTTGGAGAGTGAGGAAAAACTTGGAAGACGCCTAGAGATCCTTATGATTGTCTTGGCTCTAGCGATCACGACGGCTTCAGTAAAGATTATGCTTAGGGGAAAAAAAGGGTCTAAAAAATACTTGGCCCAAATTATTTGTAACAGCCTAATTTTTGTCCCCATGAAATGACGCAGGGAGATGAAGTTAAACCAAATTTCAAGACCTTACGATAGACTTTAAAAATATATATACACATACACTAGATGAAAAGGCACCAAAAATTTATCCACCAGATTGCAAAGCCATATAATAGACTCATAAGATCTTCCATTTTTGCTCCAGCGCCTCACAAATCAAGCCTGTTGTTCGTTTAGCGCTCAATGGATAGTGGGATACTGAAAATGCAAGCAAAACAAAGAGTTTAAACAATATTTCTGAACATGGGAACCAAAAATAGGTGTGCCAATATTCATTCAAAAAGAAAACTAAAAGAAAACACAATATTATCAAGTTTATCAAGGTTGTGATACATTATAAGTATCTAGGGCCTAACTATTATCAATAGCATCTATAATGTATACTGTCCCAGTCCCTTTTCTAAAAGGGAAGTTAATAACTGCAATACAAGGAATAAACACAAGGAATGAATGAAAACATGAATAACTAGTATGAAGTAAGTTAGTCAGCTGGTACCAGTCCTTTAACTACTATGAATAGATCACTATAACTTGCTTTACATCAGACTTTGTTACATATCAAATGTAACATCAGATTCACTTGCCCTCCCTAAATCTTTTTGTGCAATTAGCTAGTTTTTCTTGCTCGCTATTTCTATTTCTCTAAAAAGTGGCAGTGGCAGTTCTGTACTACAACAAACTTGGCATTTCTGCTTAGCAGGTGTCATTACATTGTAGACTACCGATGGTTTCTAATTGTTAAAAGAGAAATAAAGCTCACCAATCATAACCAATGAGCTTGTATTTCATTGGTTTTGCAAGAGTGGTGAGGTCTCAGGTTTGAGTCTCACCTTCAACATCCGACTAGTATCAACAAAAAAAAGAAAAGAAAAGCTCCCTAATCATAAAGCATATGCAAAAACAGATAAGAAAACCCAAATAAGCGGTGAAGAAATAGAAACAGAAATCACATAGACATAATGAATAAAGTCCTCAAAAGCAGTTCAAAATTGGAAATTCTAAATTGGAGCAAGAAAGGTCCAAACCAGAGAACTGTTTTCTTTTTTGATAAAAAACCAGATAACTGTTTAAAGCACTGAGAAATACCATAGAATAAGATCTTTTTTGAAACGAAACAAGGGTAAATAACAACAGCACCTGCTGTATATCAAAATTCACCAGATGCCAACAATTATTCATAATCTCAAGATGCAAATGTAGATTAGACCTACAACCCAAAAATGTGATTCCATTTCTTAATATGCAATAACAGCAGTCCAGCCAAGAAGTAACATCGCAGGAACAAAGAACCACAAAATTCCAAACTTTTCCTGATTATTAATCCTCACAACATATGCACTCTTATATGCATTTATGTATTGAATTATTGTTCAAGTCTTGTAGCTTAATTCTTTACTTTGGGAATGTAGCCAGACGTTGCAGTCTGCTTGATTTGGAGAAAAAAGCGAGGCAATCCACTCTGTGGGATTCGCAATCTCAGAGTTTTTCCTTCCCTTAACACACTATTTAATCACTAAAATTTTCCAAAATATACGAGAAGAAAAAAGAACATTTAGAGCTAAGATGATATCACTTTTGGATATCCGGCTTTTGAAGCTCATTTTTTACATAAAGGAGCAAATTCAACAAATCAGAGGTCTGCTTTGAAGTGTAAATCCTATAACTGAGTTCAAGAACTATATATAACTCGAGAACACCAGAGAAGTATTGTGCAGAAAAGAAAGGGAGTTTACTTGAAATATAGTCATCCGTCTTGTCACAGCTGATTTTCCCGTGGGCCATTGCACCCACCTAAAGAGAAACAAACGTGAAAATGAATTTCAGACCTTAACTATGTTGATGTATAGTAAAGGATGGGGGAAGAAGATACAAAGTAAATGCCCAAAGCCTAAAAAAATTCCAACAGTAAAGCATACCATAAAAGCAAGGTTGGTATCATCGTCAGCGCAAGAAACATAGTCCTCTATGTCAACCAACTTCTGTGAACTGTAGGATAGTCCTGCAGTGAGAGATTGTAGCAAATTCAGCCCACTAGCACATGAACAGTAAGGAGTTAAACTAGTAAGAATGGAGCTCACCAATTATGCGAGTGTTGTCAGGCAAATATCGGGCCACAGGATCCTTGAGGACACGAATCAGTACTTCCCCTGTACTGGGGGAACGAATGGAAGACTTATGCAATAGATCCACTTTACAAGTTGGAGAAAAAAAAACACCAGAAAACAATGGAAGGAAATAAGTTGGTGGCGAAAAATAAACACAATCAAAGGGGGAAAGAGGTAGTAAATAGGGAGGCAGTATAATATACTCACACATAAGACCAAGGAAACGCTTGCAAGTACGGGGGATGCGAACATGTGGTTTGATTTCAAAGAGAAGACCCGAATCAGTTTTGACATAAATAGCACTCACCATGCCAGCTTTATTAAGCCTACTGTCTAAAACTCCACGAAGAGCCTGAAGAACCAGCAAACAAACAATCAAAGAAGGCAAACGCATACATTACAAATTCAAAACATTTGACTATTAAGCAACCACCAAAAAAAACAAAGAAAAGAAAAACAATGTGTGCAACCTCGTGAATGATATCTGGTCGGTAATCATTAGGGTTCTTTCCTTGTCTCTTCAGGAAATTAGAGTCTTCCTCACCACTCAGAATCTTTAGCTTCTACAATATATTAAAAGGAGAGGAAAAAAAAAAAAAAGAGGGTAAGACAAATAGAACGTGGCCACATACTACAAAATAGATTGTTTTCCTCGAGGCAAAAAAGAATTATTTGCCTCGAAACCCTTTAAAAAAAAAAAGTCTGGAATAAAGTATGAATAAAGTATGAGTTAAATTATACATAAAAAGATAAAAAATTAGTATAAAAGATTTGACCTTTCCAACCATTCCTTTGCTGAGAGAGGCGTTGTCAAAGATAAATATGGGGCGGCACTTGACGTTGTCGATTAAATGACGAGGGACTTGCAGGTTCACGTTGCTGTTTTCCTCCGCTTCTTCTCCACCTTCTTCCCTCCTCCGCTTTCCCATATTGCTTCTTCTCTTGGCTCTAGTTTCTTGTATCAACTGAACAGAAATTAAAAGGACACACAAACAATACTTACTTTTCCATAACATAAGAAAGGACTAATGAAGCCTGCTCCAGAACAAAGAGGACTCCTTGTTTTGTCACATTATGATCAGTGCGGTCAACTACTAATGGAAGGGATCGAAAATACACTGTTCATCCACAATTTATAATTGAGAAAACAGACAGAGATGTGCAATCCAATACCATATCACAAAACCACCATTCGAATCACTAATCCGAGCAAAGAATTTAACACAAAAAAAAAAATCCTTTCTAGAGCTGAAGAGTGTAAACAGCGAACAGAATTCATGGTATCACTCATGTTCACAGGGGAAGAGGACGATTAAAGTAAACGGTGAAAAAGTTGGCTTGTTAACCAACCAAGCAGGCAAATATTTCACTGATTAGACAAGACAAAAAAAAAAAAAAAGCTGCTTACGTAAAAGCCCTGCAACACAAGCTTCTTCCCAAGTCTCTTGATCTCTTTAAATCACAGAAAACGCCGACACTGGGCTTGAGGAGAGGAGGTGGCGATTTTTGGTTGCCGGAATAGTTGATGACGACGGCGACGGTGAATTTGAGAATAGGAGAGCTGGAGAGAAGATTTGGAGAGACGAGACCACAGGATTGGGGGGTTTGTTTTTCTAGGGGTTTAGGAGGTCGACGACGAAACAACGGTTAGGGTTTTCCGTTTTCGGATTTGTTTTTGTTTTCTTCTTCTTGAAAAGAAACGACACCGTCTGCAGGGGTTTTTTTTCTAAGCCCTGCATTGCATGAGAATAGGGTTTTTTTTGTTCTATCTAATTTACATGGACTTTGTTCTCCCTAACTTCTTCTTAAATGATGATTGTGTTTTTTCCTTTTTATGCACCTAAGCTAATTCTAGCATGGTCCTCCGTGTGAGCTCGAACATTTTAATGTTAATTTTGGTCCTTATCTTACAAGATTAGTATATTTGTTTTTAATAATTTCTAAGTACTTTTTAAATATTTTTTTTTACTTAGCATTTTTTATCCTTAAAATTTATATGGTGATTGATTATATTTTTTAACCTTAAATAAGTATGTTTATTTATAAAATTTATGTAACAGCCCGGGTAAAATTTTGGATTTTTACCGGGACTGTAAAAGTCTTTTTACCGTGATTTACCGCTAAATTAATCTTGGGTAATTAATTCAAGGTAAATCGGGCGTTGTTTTTCGTAACCGAGAGTTTTCCCGCGTTCGGAATTTTTCCGTGGATTTTACGGGTCTACGTCGGTATTTTTCGGGTCCCGGATCTTCGGAAAAATCACACCGGAAAATAACTTAGTGGGTGTATCAGTTATTTTCTGGTCCGATTTGGACACGGCCCTGCATAGTGGAGCCGCCTCTTACCTGTGCTGCCCGTGACGCCCTGTGTAACCCGTGTTTTTCCTTTCTCTTTCCCGTGACTTTTGCCTACCTCTGCACAACTTGTAACCCAACGTTCTCCTTTCCCTTCTTCAACATCCTAACCCCGATTTCTTCATCTTCATACAATCAGTTAAAAAAAAAAGAACAAAAACGACTAAACACATACTAACACTTAACACCACCGAGCCACCCCCCCCCCCCCCCACACACACAACCACCCAACAACACCACCACCCGAGCCACCCAGCCGCCATCAATACCGACACCATCATCTTCCCCTCCTCCCCTCCAAACCGTACCAGCAACCGCCCTTTTCCTCTCTGCCACCGTCGCGGCGTCTCCTCCTTCCTCGCCGCGTGCAGCACCCACCACCCTCGAACCACCAACGTCGCCTCATTCCTCCTCGGCCACAGATCGATGCCGCCTGCACCTCCACCCACCTGTGTCGCGTCGCCTCCCTTCGCGTCCTTCTCCCTCGCGACGTCGCCGTCCGAGTCCTGCAGCCGCCAGCCAACGAACCCGCCAGATCGAGTTCGCCGTGCCGCCCCTGCCACCGCTGCAAGGCCCTGCCACTGACCTTGGACGGGGAAGACCCGACTCGGATCCGCCTCCCCTTAGCTCGCGTCGCACAGCCGCACGCCGCCGCCGAGTCGCACACCAGCACCGACGTACCCTCGACGCACCGCCTCCTCGCCTCGCCTTGCCTCGCCCGTCCCGTTCATGTCGCCACGCCGACACCATGGTTGCTAGGTGAGCAGCAGTTGTGGGCGACCCGTTTAGGGAAGACCCGACCTGGGGCTTGGTCATGGGTCTCACCAATTAGGTCTGGGCTGGGACCGTGGGCTCACGCTGGGCTGGGCCTTGGCAGGTCTACTGGGCTCCCTGCCTTGGCCTGGGCTAGCATGGTCCATGGCCAAAATTCCTTAAAAAAAAAACGTATTTACACAGAAAGAAAAGAAAAGTACTTCTGGGAAAAATGAATAAATAAGGATATATATATATTCTGGAAATAAACGTTTTGACATATTAATTCTGGGAAAATATAATACTTGATATAACTTTTTCAAGGAATTAAAGTAATCACAACATGATTATGGGAAATACCTTTGATGTGTAAATTATGGATATAAATGGTAATATATATATGGGATATGACTATTTTTGGAAAATTAAGATAAACATGTTGTGGTTATTTCAATAATAAAATGGTAAGTAATTTTTATGAAAATATCTTTGGAAATTAAATACGTTAGATAATAATCTTTTTATGAATAGTTGGAAACATGTAAATGCTATAATTTTTCAGAAAGATTATTTCATAGTAAATATGTTTTTGAAAGGATAATTGATATGGGAAATAAATAGATTAACGGAATTATTTTGGAAAATATATATATTTACGGTTAATATTTTCTTTTGGAAAAGAAAATAAATACTCATGAAAAATATTTTGAAAAGAGTTTTAATTAAAATATGGTACCGAAATTATATTCGGATATACGTACGGTATAATATTTTTCGGTAAAGGGAAATAATGAAAGATATGTAACCGGGATGGGTTATTTCACAGTTTTGGCATCATAGTATACCGATTATGTGCATTTATGTGTATATATTGTTTTGTTGTACAGGTTCGGATATCGGGCAGTTTCCCGAGGAGCCGGCTTGGGACCGGTCATTGTTTCCGGAGTTGAGTAATCGGCCAAGGTGAGGATGGATAACCATTGATATGTGCTTGTAATACTTTGTGTGTTTTGTTGTTTGAATGAACTGCTGAGAGGGTCATTGTTGGTTATTTGACTGTTATGGTTATTGATGTTGCTGTTGTTGGACTGTGTTATTGGTCGTGTGGATATTGTGATGAACTGTTAATTGTGAATAATTGGTGTTATATGTATTGTTGTTGGTTAATTGATAATATGGAATTGTGTTGGTTATTTGGCTGCTATGGTTATTGTAACAGCCCGGGTAAAAATTTTGGATTTTTACCGGACTGTAAAAGCCTATTTACCGTGATTTACTGTTGAATTAATCTTGGGTAATTAATTCAAGGTAAATCGGGAGTCGTCTTTCGAAACCGAGGGTTTTCCCGCGCTCGTGATTTTCCAGTGGATTTTTCGAAACTAAGTTGGTATTTTTCGGGTTCGGAATTTCTCGGAAAATCACACCGGAAAATAACTAAGGGGGTATCGGTTATTTTCTGGTCCGGATCGGACCCGCTTGAATTATTGATTATCACATGCTGCATAGTAAAATCATAGGATAAACAGTAATTTACACGGTTTAAAAGAAGGAAGCAGAGGAAGAAGAAGAGAAGAGAAAAAGAGAGAGAAGAAAAAAAAAGAGAGAAAAAGAAAAAGAGAGGAAAAGAGGAAAAAAAAAAGAAAGAAAGAAAAAGGAAAAAAAGGAAGGAAAAAAAAACAGAAAAAAAAGAACCAATCAGAAGAGAGAAAAAAGAAAAGAAAATGAAAGAAAAAGAAAAGAAAAGAATTTCAGAAAAAGAAAAGAAAATAAGAAAAAATACAAAAAAAGAAGAAAAAAATGGAAAAAAGAGAAACCGGATACACACTGTTCACCGCCACCCCTGCTACTGTGCACGCGACGGAGCTCCGGGCCATGTCTCCTCTCACCGACGCCACCATCACCTTCGCCGGCTCGTCGCGACCTCACCCAGCTGTCGCCGCCGAGTTCCGCCGCGAGACTCGCCTGGACGCGCCGTTGACCCGTCGTGTAACCCGCGGGTCGTGCCTTAGCCGCTCCTGCTCAGCCCGTCGACGACGCCAGCGCTTCCTTCTGCCACCGTCGGAGTCGCTTCCACCTCGCCGGCCTCGCGACACCCTCCTCGCACCGCGTCGCGCCGCCGCCGTCGTCACCAGCCGCTCAACCAGCGAGGTGAGTAGATCCGGATCCGTCGACCCGCGTGCCTGTCCGGGTCGCGCCTGGGTCTGGATCCGGGTTGCCCCTCTTCTGCTTTTAATTAAAAAAAACAAATTATATATATACTTTTATTAATATTCTGGAATTCAATTTTGGAAAAAAATATATATTTATTTTGAGAAAATTATGGACAATTTGATTCTGAAATTTTTATTAAAATATAAATATATTTACCTGGTTAAATAATTATGTTTTGTTTTGGAAACTATTATCAAATTGGGAAAAAAATATATATACTATGAACTTAATTTCTGGAAAATTGATATGTATATTATTTTCATCTGGAAATTATGTTTATGGAAATTATATATATATGTGTGTGCTTTGTAAATTTAAGTTAATTGTATTTTGTGTTGGAAAATATTATTATTATATATTTAGAAAAGATAAATACTATATAAATATTTTCTGAAAAATTATAAATAGCTTATTATTTTTCTGGAAAATTATAGTGATTATTATTTTGGGAAAAGTATAATTATTTTATGAAAATATCTTGAAAAGAATTTTTAATAAAATATAGTACCGAAATTATATTCGGATATACGTATGGATAAATATTTTCGGTAAATGAAAATAAAAGAGATATGAACCGGGATGGGTAATTTCGTAGTATTGGCATCATTGCATACCGAATATGTGCATTTATGTATATGTATGATTTTGCTATATAGGTTTTTGGATATCGGGCAGTTTCCCGAGGAGCCGGCGTCGGACCGGTCATAGTTTCCGAAGTTGAGTAATCGGCCAAGGTGAGGATGGATTTCCTTCAATATGTGCCTTATTACTCGGTTTTTATGTTTTGATGATTATTGCATGGTTGGATGTTGTATTTGCTGTGTTTTGGTTCGGGATGTCTATCCCGATGTCCTGTTTGGTTTTTGGGATGTTTATCCAATGTCGGTTATTTTGGGACATTTGCCCTTGAGTCGTTTTGACACTAAATAAATGGGAATAATAATAAATTGTGACAAGGATGTCGATCCTTGGTTTTTGGATAGGGATGTCTATCCCGGTATCCTGGTTAGGGATGTCGATCCCTGTTATTTGATTTTAACGATGGTAATATAATTGTCGCGTGATAGGTAGTGGTACGACTCGATGGTTAGAAAACTGTTTCGTGGTGGCCATGACCTGGGTTACTTGATAAGCATGTCTATGCTTGGCATGTCTATGCCTGGGATGTCTATCCCGTGATATATTTTTGGGATGTCTATCCCTGGGTTCGTATTTTTGGGATGTCGATCCCTGGATTTGGTCTGGCACCCGGAATGTGTTGATAACCAGGTTTGACCACTAGCTTATTCGTGACGGGGCCCGGTAAAGATAAAATTGGTAATTGGTTTTTATTTGAGTCTTTTGGTTGGGCTGTTTAGCCTGTGTTCTTGGACTTGAGTACATCTAGTGTTCATATTGATCGTCTTTCCATTGTCGTGAGCACTTCGGACTCACCCCTCACCTGCGGGCTTTCATCCCGTAGGATGAGTTATTTTTGGTACAGGTTTGATGCATTCCAGACAGGCTGCAGCGTTATCCCTTGGACAGGGCTCGGATCCATAGTTTGCATGTGTCGCATACAGTGTTAGTGAGATATTAAAGTCTTCCGCTGTGCACTGTTTTTATTATTATTGGGCCATTGGGCCGGTTGAGATTTTATTGTTGTTTTTATTATGGGCTGTTGAGCCCGGATGTTTGTTGTATACACTGCATGCTGAGTCATGTTGGGTTGGGTTGTCACAGTTCCGGCACGTGTTTACTGTGTACGGTAAATACGGGTCGGGGCGTTTCATTTTGGTAGCGGAGCGGGCGTTAGGTCTTGTTGGGCAGTCTATGTGTGTTGTTGTCTTGTTTACATAGTTTGCTCCAGTTGTTTATTATTTTGTATCATTTAGTTAGTGCATTATGGATCCAGTCAAGGGACGCCAGCTGTCGCGGAACATACACATATGAGGTAATGACGCCATAATGTGCGAAAATACAAATATTATTAATATTGCTAATATTTTGATACAAAGGGAAATATTAATATATTGATTGCGAATAGGAATATTACATTGATAATTTATAAAAAGGGGAAATAATACATGGATTTTTGATATTATATAAAAAAAAAAAATACATTCAACGGTTTGCAACGACGTTGACACGGAAGCTGTTCGCGTCACTGTTGACGTTGACCGTGACTCTGTCGCTCCAAGAGAACCACATGCCGCCTCTGTCGCGCTGGCCAGGAATCTCAAACCGGTTAGCTTGAGGGAATCGGAGTGGAATCAGACCGTGATCGTCTCGTGGTTGCCACTGCGTCTCCGTCAGAAGAACCATGTTGGGCTTGTACTGGTTCTTCAGGTCCCTCAAAGTGCGTGAGAACTCCTGTGCACGCCTTGCAACTCCTCTGCAGTTCCACACCAGCAGACGTACCTTTGGCCAGGTTGGAGGTAGCCGAGTCATTCTGGGTATGCAGCTCTCTTCTGACTCACGAATTCTTACGCCCTGGCTACCTTGGCGTTTCTTTTGATGGTGTGTCATTAAATTCTCGCATCTTTAATCACAAGCATCCGTGACCGTTGAGGTTAGACGGATGGGGCCGTATCTCGAGTAGAGCGCATGTGCGACAAGCTCACAGCTGTTCGGACATCGTGGAGAGATACGAGCCTTGACAGACGTTTGTCTTATGCGGAAAATGTGAACAAATGGGTATCGTTTCCTTCGAGGGACACAGGACGTGCTCGTGATCGTTGCCGTTAACTATACGTGACACGTTTCTCGGGATCGAGGATGGATACGATCGATCCTGAGTGTCGATCATGAAAACATATTTTGTTTTAATTTCTTTTGTTTTGATTTTGTTAAACGAGTTTTGTTTTTAATCTCTTTATATTCGATTTTATATTCTTATTATTGATTTTTGTTTTACTTTGAGACGTTTTATTCTCCATTTAACATAAGACTTGGTAACATAAGGAATTTTTGATTTAAAAAGGGAAATTTATTTTATTAATATCATAATAGTTTTACAACAGAGAAAAAGTGCTCTAAGGAGCTACTTGCTTCTCTAGGTCTTTTACAATCTTTTTGACATTTTCCATGTACGGGAACAGCTCCATGCACGCCAGTTCGATCTGTGCCACCGCCGAGCTGATCTTCTTCAGCGAGAAGTTCAGTTGTGTCAGTTTCTGCTGCGGAGTGCTGCTTTCAGCAGGAGCCTTGCCCTTGCAATCTTCAGGTTTCTTGTTGGCACGTTTCTTCTGTCGTTTTGGGGAAACGACCATGTGCTCTTCCAGACCGATGATGTTGGTTTTGAACCGCTTCTTCGGAGGTTCTTCATCGGAGCTTGTTGGGAAAGCTCTGCCGCCGATGTAGCTGTTGTTCTCGGAGTCTGAGGTAGTCCTTGATCTCAGTGGAGAATCCATGGCTGTGTGTGAGTATGCCAGTCATGAGGTTTTGGTATTTATAAGCGGATGAGATGTCGCTTAAGGGTATAAGCGGTATCTCATGTTGAGGTTGGATACCTGGTAGAGTGTGCCAGAATCTTATCGTGGTAGGACCCACGGATAAGACGGAATTTCGGGGACGAAATTCTTTTTAAGGTGGGTAGTCTGTAACAGCCCGGGTAAAAATTTTGGATTTTTACCGGACTGTAAAAGCCTATTTACCGTGATTTACTGTTGAATTAATCTTGGGTAATTAATTCAAGGTAAATCGGGAGTCGTCTTTCGAAACCGAGGGTTTTCCCCCGCTCGTGATTTTCCCGTGGATTTTTCGAAACTAAGTTGGTATTTTTCGGGTTCGGAATTTCTCGGAAAATAACTAAGGGGGTATCGGTTATTTTCTGGTCCGGATCGGACCCGCTTGAATTATTGATTATCACATGCTGCATAGTAAAATCATAGGATAAACAGTAATTTACACGGTTTATGTAACGCCCCGAATTTTCGTAATTTGATTTTTCTCGGAATTTTCGGAATTTTTATGCCAATTTTACCCTTGAGGAATTTCCGGATTTTTGGACATGGAAATAAACTATTTCTACCTTGGTTATATGGAATTTAATTGATGGTATGTCGGGTCTGGCTTTCGTTGGAGTTTAATCGGGTTTCGAGGTTGAGAATTAGGTTTTGAAGTAGTTTCCCCGAAACTACGTCGTTTTGGAACTGTTCAAAAAAAAAAAAAAAAAAAAAGGGAAAGGAGTCAACGGGGCGGGTTGACCGCGCCCAGCCGAACGACGCGTCGTTCGGGCTGGCGGGTCAAGCCCTAAAGACCCTTCCTCCTCTCTTTTCTTTCTTCACTTTTCTTTTTTTCTTCTTCTTCTCCTATTAGCCGCCGCCCCCATCTCTTCTCCTTCTCCCTTCTCTTCTTTCTCTTCTCGTTTTCCTCTCT